>RPFO01000406.1:1862286-1962286 GCA_009746045.1 Mesostigma viride
GGCCTTGCCAGCCGATTCGTATTTTCCACTGTACTGAATTAAATGGCGAATAATAATAAGGATGTTGGCCTTATTGCCGCGTGCAGTGGCATTCCTCGTTTTGACGGCACCATTGAAGCTGGCTGGCAGCAGACTGGCCAAAAATTCGCATTCGTTTTGAATCGATAGCAGCCGCTTTCGGTATGACAAGTATCCTGTCACTTCCCGTCGACTATGCTGATCCAACCCAGGCTGAACTTCGGCAAGATCGGATTTTATTTGCCGCCCTGTGCTCGATTCTGGACGGCCAAGCTCTCAGTGTTGCGGATCAAGCTGAACCGAAGTATGGGAGCGTGGCGTTCAAGAAAGTAGACGCCGTGTACGATCAGCCCCGCCAAACGCGGTATCACAAGCAAGATCTTCGGCGCAAGCTGCACCGCATGGAGCTGGCGCTGAACCAAGCCATGGTCTCGTATATGTGACCGACAACGAGACAATATACTGCGACTACCTCAAGCTCGGCGGCGTCATGGCGGAGACGGCATTTGTGCAGAATTTACTCGACGGCCTGCCCGCCGAATATCGCCCGCTTCTCGCGGCCGTTTTCGTGCGTGACGATTTTTCTCTCGAGGAGGCCAAGGTTCTCCTCCTTCAGGCGGAGGACCAGCTGCGCGGCCCCCGCGGGTTGACCGCGACGCATACTAAGGCGCCGGCACCCGCGTCGGCTCCGCAACCGGCGGGGCCGGGGGGTGTACGCAACCCGCACTCAACCTCCCCCGTGTCGTCACTGCCAGCGTCCCGGACACCGCGAGGCGAACTGCTGGACCAAGTATCCCGAGAAGCGCCCTGCCAAGGCCCAGGCGCATGCAACCCAAGAAGCCGTGGACCTTCCTCCGGGTTTTTGTTTCTAACATAATTAATCTTTTACGTGTGACGTCCCTTTGTGACTATAGCCCTGTAGTTGGCTAGTAAACTTTTTTTTGCTAGCCCCGTAGTTGGCTAGTTCTCCGTTTTGGCTACTAGCTCTGTAGTTGGCTAGTAGCATAGTGTTGGGTTGCGTGCTTTTCCTTATAAATGCACATTGTCCGGTAGGCCTCTTGCCTTAAGGCCTAGCCCACGTGTCAATAGGGGCACGTGGTTGAGGGGGGGGGAGGGTGCTTCATCCACCTAGCTGCCCTAGTCTAACTGTAAAGGTCCTATGCCCAGCGTGCAAGGACTGACAAGAAATGGCTTGACTGTCTTGATAGGTGACTTTAGGACGGGCCGCCAACGCCCGGCACACAACCAGCCATAGCCTTAGCCTAGTCCTAGTACAGCCATGCTACGCCCTGGCTATTATGTTCAGATTACTTGCCCACGCTATACTTGTTATGCTACGCTTACATGGGTCTTATTGCACCCACAGTTTGCCGGATCGTTAGCGTGTCCGTTTAGCTAGCGCGCCCGAATGTAGCTGTGGCATGCCTTTGGCATGAAGGAGACTGGGGGTCTCTGCCCTTTCTCCTGTAGTGCACACTCAGGGATTAACGTGAAAGAGCACGGCGGGCCGGGTTAGACCTGGTTACCGCCTTGCCGACCTGATTTATGCGGATGATACCACCCTCATCGAGACACGGAGCACTTCGGTACGTGCTCCGTGACTCCCCAACGGGAGCACGAGTTTAATTAATTAATTAATCGATTTAAGACGGGACAAAGTATTGTCACGGTTAGAAGTGTTCTACCCCTGGCTATGTGACCAAGGGGGGTGTTGGGAATTTATATTATAATTCCCAGTGTCCACTCTAGCCAGAATAGTAATATTTTATTAGAATAGTAATATTTTATATTGGCAGGTGGCATGTCTTGTTTGTTAAATGTTTGTTTTGCTTGTTTGTTTTTGTTTGATGTTTATTTGTTTTGTTGTTTAAAGCAGCATTTATTTTTCCACGTTCAGCATACTTATCAGAATATGCCACAGCATTCTAGAATATATACTTATCAGAATATGCCACAGCATCCTAGAATAATATGTCGTGACATTATTCCCAGCATATCCCACGTATATTTCTAGCATCCCACGTATATTTCTAGCATATTCGAATTATCGCTATTCATATAGCATATTCGAATTATTGCTATTCGCATAGCATATTCAAAGTATCACTGACGAATCTGTAAACGGTATAAAAAGCTCACTCTGTGCCGTTTGCTGCTATGCCGACATAATGAATTAAATTTTAATATAACGAGTCTTAACCCTTGGATGGTGTCCAACTGGTTCCTAAAAGTAGTTACCAGTTGCACTTTGCATTATAAGGTCCACAAACCAACCTAATAACAATTTTACTATCCATATTGGGACCAAAGCACACACATATATATAGTTACTTGGGGGTCATGCCATTGGTCATGTTGCACTGTCCTATGGGTACATATTAAGGACCCCCCCCCAGGGGGGGGCGCTGGGTGCGAGACATGACACTCTTTTCATGCATTATTGGACGTTTAGACGGTGAAGTTGACCCTGGCCTCGTAAAGGCAGTTGCACAGGTAGCTGGGCATGGCTACTGAACACTGACACCGGAGGTTGTCCCAGGGACCCATCAGGCAGATCTAAAAATAACTGGTGACTAAAAATAGGGACCACTTTCCTTGGTACAATTGCTATCATTACAAGGCAAGTTTCCTAGTCCACATCGTTAAAAAACATCATAGATGGCAAGGCATGCATAGTTTCATCAATCCCAGCCTACAGAACATGCACTATAGCATCCAAACATAGATCACAACGCCAATGCACAGCTGCACTCCTACGTATCATGGCATGGTACAAGGGCGAAGACTATAGCCAACACACTAACTACCACATGCTCATTTTTCTCACATGGCGATGCTCTAATAAGCGTGTTCCAAAAGGCC
Organism: Mesostigma viride; assembly: GCA_009746045.1. Taxonomy (NCBI): domain Eukaryota; kingdom Viridiplantae; phylum Streptophyta; class Mesostigmatophyceae; order Mesostigmatales; family Mesostigmataceae; genus Mesostigma; species Mesostigma viride. The sequence goes on from RPFO01000406.1 coordinate 1,865,167, forward strand.
TAGCATCATTGGTGACAATGCTAGTTGAAGCTCATTTTATGCTGGGCTTGATTATATTAGCTGCTAATCGTACGAAGCAACAACACAGCAACAAGAGCCATTGTCACGGTAGTGGTGATCTTTGAGCTTTACATGTTGCCATATAAAGCTCAAATCATCACTAACGTGCGACTTCAACTATATTTCATGTTGGTGTGAAGAAATAAAACCATATGGTAGCTAGCAAGGGCTAATAGTAAGTATGACACTATGCCAAGGCCCAAGTGCACACGTAGCAAGGGGGTGCAAGGGGCTGTGTTACACATGCATCCAAAACATGAGAAACGACCTCCACGTGCATGGCCGAAGTGAAAGAATATAGAGACAATGCACTGACATTGTATTTTATGCCAGCAAGGCACTGGGGCTTCCATGCTTGTTACATGGAGTGACTGCACAATGGCGCAGGCTTCCCATACTAGCAAAGCAAAAAGGCCAACCTAAAACAGGTCAGAATACCCACTGTCTTGAAGTTCTTAGGCAGTGAAAACCATCGTGATACCATAAACCACTTTTCTAAATGTTATATCAATCGTTATTTTCGTATATTTGGTGTAAACACGGCTAACCATGAAGAAAACGGATGAAAAACTGATCGCAGTGGTTGTGTGCAACAACCACCATTGACCAATCCATAGAGTAGTAAAATAGTGACTTTTAGCCTATCAAAGTTTCGATTACAGGTCGAGGATTACTTACCGAACGATAGAACAGCTTTACCTTGTCGATGGCCGACGCTGGGATACTAAACTGCGCCAGGTCGAAACCGCAAATTATGGGTCTTGCGGGAGTTAGCACGCCGGAGGCAAGAAGGTGCCTCGCGACTTTCCCGGCCCATGAGCGCTAATGGAATATGCGAAACACAATATACATAAACTATTCGTGGCGAAACACCCCATGATACGACGTCAAACAACAAGATCTAGCTCCATCATCACCGCCCAGACAAAAAACGCGCCCTGCCGCAATAAAATCCAGCCCGAGATAACTGCGCGCATCATTAGATGTTGCGTGACTGCGGCTATAGCATTTTTATAACGTATAAATTATGCCTACAAAATTTGGAACGGATCCATGCATCGATGCTCCTACACCAATCAATTTTCTGCACCGCCATAGCCCGAATTTGCATACACGTCAATATTTTACATCCACGTTTCGTCCCATTTTACAGGGTACCCCCTGTACTTTGGTACTTCATACCTCCCTGTACACTTGTCCAAATATAGTGATGTCCGGTTGCAAGCTGTAGTACACATCTAGATCTAGCAGCAGATCTAATAATATCATGGATACTACTTCTGGCATTCGCGCCAGCTCGGTTCTAAAACTGGTACCTATTTCTAGTTACCAGTAAAACTGGTAACTAGAAATAGGTACCAGTACCATTTAAGGGTTAAGAACAATGCACTGTGTATCGTGTCGAATTTCTGACACCCTTGCCCTTGCCCTTGCCCTTGCCCTTGCCCTTGCCCTTGCCCTTGCCCTTGCCCTTGCCCTTGCCCTTGCCCTTGCCCTTGCCCTTGCCCTTGCCCTTGCCCTTGCCCTTGCCCTTGCCCTTGCCCTTGCCCTTGCCCTTGCCCTTGCCCTTGCCCTTGCCCTTGCCCTTGCCCTTGCCCTTGCCCTTGCCCTTGCCCTTGCCCTTGCCCTTGCCCTTGCCCTTGCCCTTGCCCTTGCCCTTGCCCTTGCCCTTGCCCTTGCCCTTGCCCTTGCCCTTGCCCTTGCCCTTGCCCTTGCCCTTGCCCTTGCCCTTGCCCTTGCCCTTGCCCTTGCCCTTGCCCTTGCCCTTGCCCTTGCCCTTGCCCTTGCCCTTGCCCCTGCCCTTGCCCTTGCCCTTGCCCTTGCCCTTGCCCTTGCCCTTGCTTGCCCTAATTGCCCTTGCCCTTGCCCTTGCCCTTGCCCTTGCCCTTGCCCTTGCCCTTGCCCTTGCCCTTGCCCTTGCCCTTGCCCTTGCCCTTGCCCTTGCCCTTGCCCTTGCCCTTGCCCTTGCCCTTGCCCTTGCCCTTGCCCTTGCCCTTGCCCTTGCCCTTGCCCTTGCCCTTGCCCTAATTGCCCTTGCCCTTGCCCTTGCCCTTGCCCTTGCCCTTGCCCTTGCCCTTGCCCTTGCCCTTGCCCACACTCAAAGCCGCTGACATGCACGCGCACACGCACGCGCACGCGCACACGCACACGCACACGCACACGCACACGCACACGCACACGCACACGCACACGCACACGCACACGCACACGCACACGCACACGCACACGCACACGCACACGCACACGCACACGCACACGCACACGCACACGCACACGCACACGCACACGCACACGCACACGCACGCGCACACGCACGCGCACACGCACGCGCACACGCACACGCACACGCACACGCACACGCACACGCACACGCACACGCACACGCACACGCACACGCACACGCACACGCACACGCACACGCACACGCACACGCACACGCACACGCACACGCACACGCACACGCACACGCACACGCACACGCACACGCACACGCACACGCACACGCACACGCACACGCACACGCACACGCACACGCACACGCACACGCACACGCACACGCACACGCACACGCACACGCACACGCACACGCACACGCACACGCACACGCACACGCACACGCACACGCACACGCACACGCACACGCACACGCACACGCACACGCACACGCACACGCACATGCACACGCACACGCACACGCACACGCACACGCACACGCACACGCACACGCACACGCACACGCACACGCACATGCACACGCACATGCACACGCACACTCACACTCACACGCACATGCACGCACACGACCACGACCACGACCACGACCCTGGAAGCATCTAATGTCTAGTTCCCTAAGCTCACCCGCGTTTGTACTCCAGCACGCATTTTGTACTCCGCATTAAAACAGTTTTTTTTTAGGGTTCTGATGTGAGAACTTGAGTCCTTATGGAAAAGTAATGTCGCGGGACCCCTGACATGCAGCGTGACACCGTGACACCCGACCCTTGGAACGGGCGCAACAATGGAATAAATTATGTATTTTGGCTTGTTGTCATAGTCCGTAGGACTTTGGGACTCATTTCGGGACTTAATTTGGGAATTGTCCCTTGGTCAGGACTTTTGTATGGAATTATGATAGTTTGTGTGATTCGGACCAGTTATTTTGGGCCTAGGTTGATGTATGCGATCTTCTAGGGGCCGGTGCAGTCGCGCCGCGCTGCGTACTTTATAGCTGGTTGAGATATTGTACTCATGCGTGGATTCTGTAGCCTGGCGAGGGTCGATGTCGACCCGAGGATCTTGTGTGGACTGCATGCTTCGTTATTCTCTGGAAGGTCGGCGCCATGTCGGCGCCACTTGCCAGCTTGGTGGCAGACCTAGGTGAAATTGGTCCGAGGACGAGAGTCTCGTCCTCTTGGTTCGATGAATGTAAAGTGCGATGAAGCCTACACATTGAACCTGGGGCACTTATCCATTTGTAATTGGTCTTGCTAGCCATTATAAGTGTGTATTAATTAGCTTGGCATCAAGTCGCGGTGCCAGATATCTCACGACCCCAGTCGTGAAGCGCAATCTGCATTAGGCCACCTTGATTCTTCCTCTTACCGGCACAGTTGATCTTTCGCGACGTAGCTCAGGTTTACGTGTAAATCTGGGTTCGTTACACTGGTTATCGGAGGTTTGTGTTGCTGGCAAGGTTAGCTAACTCTCGCAGAGAGAGCTAGTGTAGCCAGTTAGGAAGACCAAGGCGGAGCTTGGTGTAGATAGAGGTTCCATTATTCAACGACCGCTGGACAGGTCGGCGGCAATCCCGCAAGGGATTCAACGACGACCTAGACGGCGAGCGGCCAGTAAGGAATACTCGGCGGGGTCAGCAGCGATCCCGTGGTGTTGGGCTGCCGACGGTAGCGGCTAAAGCCCCAGTTTTCAACGACACCCGGTGGCGGCCAGAGCTCCGGCTTTCAACGACACCAGGTGGCGGCCAGAACTCAGGGTTTTCAACGATACTGACGGCAGTAAGGCATCGGTAAAGCAATATATATATAAGTCCTTCTTGTCCCCTGTCTTACCCACGCGCGTAGCAACGGGGTATGTGTTTTCTGTCGTGTCCGATTTCATGTTCGTGACTGTTGGTACCCACGTTGCCCCAGAGGCCAACGTTCGTGAGCCGTGGGCGGACCCCCAGAGGGCAACGCTGCCTACGGCTCGAGGGTAGTCACCGGCTGGCCGTTGCCTTACTGTGTTGCCGGTGGCTGTACCTCAACGTTCTTCGTACTGTTTGTGAACGTTTTGTTTCTGCCTTGTGTTTCTCTCTCGCTGTGAGCACGTCACCTGCACGTAGAGGTATCCTGGGTGGGCTGTCCTCCTTTTCTTTCCCTTCCTGCATTTCATGCTTCAATACCGTGTGATATTGCTTTATACCTAATCGGTAGTTCATGGGAACCTCTCGCAATAGACGTAATAATGACGGAGGTTATCAAAGAGACAACCAGCGCAGGCCAGAAATCGGGAGAATCCGGACCATGGTAGCTCGAGCCTGCCGTTATCTTTTCCGCGTTTTCGAGTCGTTCAGGATGATGAAGATGAATGGTGATGGAAATGTGTATCCTTGTGCATTGAAATTATGGCTGGCTTACGTGTGGAGCGACTAGATGACCTAGACGGTGGGGCCGGAAACAGCATGCTTGATCAGGGCGTGTGTTTCTAGCCTAACTGGCCGGGAGTGTCTAGTGGTGAGCACCATTGCTGCGATCGCTCTCCCACCATTTACGAGGAAATACCCGCAAATGGAAAACCACTGAAAAGGTCTAGCTAGTCAGTCATCACGTTAGCCATGCCATGATTCCAAACGTCCAAGAACTGCACACGGTGCAAAGGCAAAAAGCCGGAGGACAGCACTTTCAAATGTGCGGCGGGAACCAAAAGCCCGCGGATGCCAGAAAACATCGTGTTGCGGCAGCGACGCGACGATGTGGACAACGAATCCAGTGCCAAGCTCGGAACGGCCGCAAAGGAGATCTGGCATCACAGGGTTCAGATGTGCGGAGATACTATGATGCTATAGACGTATTCATCACAGAGGCAGGTTAGTCTATTAGGGATAATATACTACTCCCATAAGGGCTGCACCAGACTAGGTATCTAACACAGCTACCTGCACATGATGTGTTGCGAGCACTAGAGCAGCTCCGCCTGGGCACCTCCTTTAGGTCATAAGCACTAGATAGTGTTTGATACAGCAGCTCTATAGCACTACTGGTCATAGCCTAGCACTTGTTAATAGTTAATAGCTAATAGTTAATATCAGTAATAAGTACTATTAAAGTATATATATACATTACGCGGTTGTCATCTCTCTCTCTCTCTCACTGGGGAGGTGTTGCTTGCAGTGTACGGTGTGGGTAAGGTACAACGGCCTAAATGCCCCGGAGGCATAGGAGGCGAGGTACAGGTACTGCACAGTCCCCAGAGGACAATAGAGAGAAAGAAGACGCGGCTAGCGCGTCCAGTCGGGGTTCCAGAAGATCCAGCACGTCCAGTCAGGGTTCCAGAAGATCTAGCACGTCCAGAGGCTCCCGGAGATCCGATCGTGCAGCCGCTAGGGTTACCGCACAACGGCAGACTATTCTGGAGTCGCAGATAGAACAAGCTGCCCTAGGGTTTGATCAGCAACAGCAGTCGCCGCAGCGACAGCATCAGCCTCAGCAGTCGCCGCAGCGACAGCATGTGCCTCAGCCGTCGCCGCAGCGGCAGCAATTGTCTCAGCAGTCGCCGCAGCGACAGCCTCAGTCTCAGCAGTCTCCGCCGTCGCGACAGCCGCAGCAGCACTGGTCAGCAGCGACAGCGACAGCAGACGCAGCAGCAGCCGCGAACGCTGATGACCCAGCATATGGGCAGCTGGGACAGGGTACCTCCTATGCAGCGACCCCCTTCCGTGGAAGATGCGCAGGAGGAGGAGGATGTAGAGGACGCAGGTAGCTCAACAGCCAGCTCGAGCTGATCTCCGTTCGTACCCCCGCCTGCTGCTCGCATGGATCGGTACTACCCGGCGACGTACGCACGCGGGAGCACGCGTCTGACCCATGCATGGGCCGGGCGTGGACGGGGGGGGTCGAGGCCGGAGCCCTGGCGGGTCCCTCGTCGGGTATCCTTCGGGTCTTACGAGCGAGAGTCCAGGTCCCCGCCTAGAGCGCCAGGATGGTCGGCCTACGTCCACGGCGACCCATGGGACGATGGACACGCTCCTCCTAGCCCATTCCCCACCGTACCACCATACACACCCGCCAGGAGCGCGCCCACGAATGTCAACTTCAATCGGCTGCCCTTGGACGACCCTGGCTACGAGCATCCCACGTCGGTCCGCGTGCGGCGTGAGTCGGACCGCTTCGCCTTTCGGCGGCAATCTGACGCCTACGCGCCCCGACGTGGGACTGGCGACTATCCAGCTTGGCGCGGCGCGGACGCTCTTGTATCCCGGCGCGAGTCTGCCCCGTATGCCCCCTCCCATGGACCGTCCCATTATGAAGCGTGGGCGAGGCGCCAACTGTCAGCCCCCCACCTTTTCCAGTCCCGCGTACTGCGAGACGGGCGGGCCCCTGGGAGAGCCGGTCAAGGCCCCGCCCCTGCCAGATTTCAAGGCGGTGCCCAAGCTCCACGCGGGCATGAGTCCCCGCGAGATCGACGAGTGGGCTCGTATGTGGCAGCAGCTGTACACAGTATGGTGTGAACACAACGAGTGGCAGCTGGCTACCAAGGTGCTGATCCCGTACGTGGTGGTGAAGTGCATGGACCCATCAGTAGTCGGGATGCTTAACGTCGAGAGTGTGGCGGCTCAGTCATACCCGCAGACGGTTGAGGAACTGCTGGAGCGCATCCGGCGCAAGCTCATCCCTCCCGGCTATCGACTGACCGAGCGGTTTGAGTTCGGCCGCCTACGTCAAGGCAACACTGACTTGGCGGAGTTCCTCACCACCTTTGACTCCTTTGCGGCGCGGCTGACCGACGACCTGACGTGGACCGAGTACAAGATTCGGTTTCTGGAGGCTATTCACCCTGACCTCCTGGGCGAGGTTAAGAAGCACTACGCGGAGGTGCCCTGGGCGAATCTTGACATCCACGCCGTCCAGCAGTACCTTCTCCAAGTGGCCGACATCATCACGCACCAGGGCTCAGCCAGCCCACGGGAAGTTGAACCCGTCCGGGAGGAGGAATCCGAGGACGATGAGGTGCCCGCCACACAGCTACACACCATCGACGTGTCCAAGGCCCGCTGCTTCAGGTGCAACGAGATCGGACACCTCAAGAAGGACTGCCCGCGACTCAAGACGCGCACACGTGTTCCAGCGTGGGCCCACAAGTTCCAGCAAGGCCCCCCGGATGACGACGACCAGCGCGCGGACGCGCGGTCCCCTGGGGAAGGGGAGGGATCCCACACTCGGGTTTGATCCCTCAGTGCGCTGGAACCTCTCGGCCCTCCTGTGGTCGTGGCGGAGTACCTATACCAGGCACGTGACCAGCAAGAGGAGGCGGAGGAGGCCGACGTATACACGGTCACTTCCCCCGGGAGACGTGATGGTCGCAGCTAGTATTGGTGCCTGTGTCATTCTACCAAACTAGCTGCGGGCCATTGGTGCCTCTCGCTCATACGTTTCCCGGACGACATCTTCGGACGAGGGGGAAGGGAGGAGTAGAGTTAGTCAACCAGGTAGAACAGACGCCTGCACCAGATGCAGACGCGTCGGCCCCAGAGGCCAATAACGTAGATAGGAACGACGGGCAGGCCCCAGAGGTCTCCCCGCCTTCTGCCTTACCTGGAGGTGGCCTTCCGCTGTGGTTGACTCGACATCAGGGGTCTTGCAGACGGGATGGCGAGTTCAGCGCTTGCGCGCGCATCTCCGCACAGGCAAGACGTGATTCAGCTTGGTGGTCCTCCCTGCATCGACTGCATTGGTCAGTTCTGCACGCGAGCACCTCCCGTAGTCGTTGATGACGACTGCGGTGATCCATATTTTTGCCTTTGCTCGGCTGTGGCGTTTACAACGCTGTCACATGATGGCACGTGCGCGCCCCGCGGACCACTGTTGCGAACCCCAGTTATTGCGTGCCCGCGCCACTAGCTAGCTGTGCATGGTCGCGCGCAACGTGTCCGCCACGCGCGTATTACTATCCCAGTTGTGATAAGCATTGGCGGAATTTTATATGCTGCCGCAGCCCTGCACTAGCGCGGTCGCCAGGGAGGGCAGCGGTGAGAGGGAGATTGATGGATTTGTGGGAAGTGGGGGAGATTCCAGGAAGGATTATGGGGGTTCATGTTCCTGTTGTTCCAGTCCAGAGATCCGGAGTTTCCAGTCACATTGCCCTGTGATTTGTTAATTCCAGTTTCCAGTGGTGCCTCATGTGATGAGGGCACGGTATTATGTTGCTTGAGTCGACCGTGAAATGTCATGCTTGACCTGGGGTAGGTAGCCGGCCTTAGGCCAACCTGGACCTGGTTCTTGGTGTAAGGTCCCGGTAGATAGGACAAACGTGGGAGTCGGAAGGTGGACACTATAGGAATGACTTCGTGGTGGGAAGACAGCCAGCAGGCAAGGTGGAGCGCCCCACACCTATAATGCCAATGGATGCCCTGTACCGTCAGTACTGGGAATATCCCCGCCGTCTGGAGCAGTCTCTAGTCATGGAAGCCCCGCCATGGCGAAAAAGTCAAACGAGCTGTTCATTCAGGCGACTGTTAACCCACGCGGAGAAGTTTCTGTGGTCAAAACCCGAAAGCCCTCACGTGATAGGATCTGGTTTCCTCCCTTCGGCCTATAGTAGGGAGATACGTTGACTACGTCAAGACTTGTCCTTGTGTGGCGAGTTTTGGGGGAATTGGTTTTACTGGCCCGTTGGAGAACAAGGGCTGGGACATAGTACCCCTATGGTCAATCTGATTTTGCCCTGCGTGGCAAGTAGAGTAACCCTGCGTGGTTAGTAGTATGTTTGTTGTGTGCTTTCTCCCTTTCGTTGTTGGTCCTTACCTGCATGACGGTAGGGACTACCGTCCCCCGGGGAGGGGGAGGAGTGTTGCGAACCCGACCCTTGGAACGGGCGCAACAATGGAATAAATTATGTATTTTGGCTTGTTGTCATAGTCCGTAGGACTTTGGGACTCATTTCGGGACTTAATTTGGGAATTGTCCCTTGGTCAGGACTTTTGTATGGAATTATGATAGTTTGTGTGATTCGGACCAGTTATTTTGGGCCTAGGTTGATGTATGCGATCTTCTAGGGGCCGGTGCAGTCGCGCCGCGCTGCGTACTTTATAGCTGGTTGAGATATTGTACTCATGCGTGGATTCTGTAGCCTGGCGAGGGTCGATGTCGACCCGAGGATCTTGTGTGGACTGCATGCTTCGTTATTCTCTGGAAGGTCGGCGCCATGTCGGCGCCACTTGCCAGCTTGGTGGCAGACCTAGGTGAAATTGGTCCGAGGACGAGAGTCTCGTCCTCTTGGTTCGATGAATGTAAAGTGCGATGAAGCCTACACATTGAACCTGGGGCACTTATCCATTTGTAATTGGTCTTGCTAGCCATTATAAGTGTGTATTAATTAGCTTGGCATCAAGTCGCGGTGCCAGATATCTCACGACCCCAGTCGTGAAGCGCAATCTGCATTAGGCCACCTTGATTCTTCCTCTTACCGGCACAGTTGATCTTTCGCGACGTAGCTCAGGTTTACGTGTAAATCTGGGTTCGTTACACTGACACCCTGACACCCTGACACCGTGACACTATGACACCCTGTCCCCTGACACCGCAGCAGCCATAAACGCCTTAAATACACTTGTTACACATATTCATACTGATTGAGAAAGAAAAGTTATGTCGCGGGACCCCGGCCTGACACCGTGACACCCTGACACCCTGACACCCTGACACCGCAGCAGCCATAAATGCATATAAATGCACTAATTGTTACACGCATTCATGAATGCTGATTGAGAAGGACAACTTGTGTCGCGGGACCCCGGCCTGACACCCTGACACCGTGACACCCCAAGGTGACACCCTGACACCGTGACGCCATGACACCGTGACACCATGATACCCTGACACCGCAGCAGCCATCAATGCATATTAATGCACTTGTTACACATGTTCATGCTGATTGAGATGGAAAAGTTATGTCGCGGGACCCCGGCCTGACACCATGACACCGTGACACCGTGACACCGTGACACCGTGACACCGTGACACCGTGACACCGTGACACCGTGACACCGTGACACCATGACGCCGGCATGACACCGTGACACCATGACACCCTGACACCGCAGCAGCCATCAATGCATATTAATGCACTTGTTACACATGTTCATGCTGACTGAGACGGAAAAGTTATGTCGCGGGACCCCGGCCTGACACCATGACACCATGACACCACATGACACCACAGCACCGGGACATCATGTCTAAACAAAGCTAGTTCCAGCCCTTGACATAACCTCATGGCAGTCATGTTAACATGTTGAGAAAAAGGCTGATGTCGAATCCTAATATGCATGTCATTGTAGATCACTACTCGTAAGATCTATGCATGTCGCATATACCACATTCGACGACTGCACATTTCAAGACTGCACGTGTATATATATCATTCTCCTGGCCTACGGCGACGTCGGGCACCATCGTGTGGTGCCCTTTGTCCTGGAGGAGTTTGGGGCCATGGGGCCCCTGACCTCCGCCTTCTTCAAGGAGTGTTGCCGGCTCCGGGAGGACCGGCTGGACCTGGAGGGCCAGCGGGCCCCATGGTCGGCGCGGACCTGGACGTCATATTGGCGTCAGCGCTTGTCGGTGGCGCTGACTCGGGCCATGGCTGACATCATGCTCCGCCGTACGCGGGCTGATTTTGCGGTGCAGCAGGGCTATTAGGTTCCTCCCGTTAGGAGTTTCCATTGGTCTTATCGTAGTATAGAGATTTGACATGGCTCTGTATAGAGGTTTATAGCTGGGCGTTTGCTTTGGTTTGAGTGATTTCACTCTGCTGTAAGTAATTATATTATTAATATATATTCCTAGTTAGGCGTTTCCATTGGTCTTATCGTAGTATAGAGCTTTGACATGGCTCTGTATATAGTTTTATAGCTGGGCGTTTGCTTTGGTTTGAGTGATTTCACTCTGCTGTAAGTAATTATATTTTTAATATATATTAAAAATATTATTTTTAATATATATCATTATGAATGCATATACTGCTCAGTAACATGCCCAACTAGCATAACTTGACTGGCATAACACAAAGGCATCAACTGTGAACCTCTAATAATAAGCATGCCAGCGTCCATGAATTCAGGGGCATCCATGCTCGGATCCACCCTTCCTCGACTACGCCCCGTCAAAGTCGGCATCATCATCATCATCATCATCATCATCATCATCATCATCATCATCATCATCATCATCATCATCATCATCACCCCCCTCCTCACTACTACTACCACTGGAAGAGTGTGGCACCTCAAGATCACTGGCTGCATCGGCGTCCATGGCATCGCCCACGTACGTGCGTCCCGCGATTAAACGCATTGGCCGCGTGGGGGCAACCACAAACAAACTGGAGGACATCATCCAGCTTATCGTACGTTGCTACCTTCCCATCTGCCCAGATTGTCTCGATGTGCAATGCCCCGTCATCTTCAGACACCCCGAGAACCCAACCATGAAACCGCTTTCGGGATGAGCCCCAGAGTGCACACAACCTCATGCCTTTGAGAGCGCACGTGCCATGGTCGGCAAAGTATGAGGCACAAGCCGACTTGCAAGTTACAGTAGCGGATCGCAAGGTTTGGTAGCCCGCATAATGCACCCCCGGATGGTCTTCCAGAGCTTGAAGGGTAGCTTTGGACAGCTTGCGGGCTCCCGTAAGGGTTTGTGTGAAAGTGGCACGGCCTGTGGAGACCGTCCAATGCTGCACTATGATATCGGAAGTCGCCACTGTCAACCCCTGCCCTTGGACACTGGTGTTTTCTCCTTGACCAAGTGATAGGAGGCGGCGTTGGCGGCGATGACATCAGCGACAGTGGCAGCAGTGGCACTCCCAGCGACCGCATCGCGCACGGCAGCGCCGGCAGGGGCGGCGCCGGCAGCGGTGGAACTCCCAGCGACCGCGGCGCGCGGGGCAGCGCTGGCAGGGGCGGCGGTGGCAGCTGTGGAACTCCCAGCGACCGCGGCGCGCACGGCAGCGCCGGCAGGGGCGGCGCCGGCAGCGGTGGCACTCCCAGCGACCGCGGCGCGCGGGCAGCGCTGGCAGGGGCGGCGGTGGCAGCGGTGGAACTCCCAGCGACCGCGGCGCGCACGGCAGCGCCGGCAGGGGCGGCGCCAGCAGCGGTGGCACTCCCAGCGACCGCGGCGCGCGGGGCAGCGCCGGCAGGGGCGGCGGTGGCAGCGGTGGCACTCCCAGCGACCGCGGCGCGCACGGCAGCGCCGGCAGCGGTGGCACTCCCAGCGACCGCGGCGCGTGCGGCAGCGCTGGCAGGGGCGGCAGTGGCAGCGGTGGCACTCCCAGCGACCGCAGCGCGTGCGGCAGCGCTGGCAGGGGCGGCGCCGGCAGCGGTGGAATTCCCAGCGACCGCGGCGCGCGGGGCAGCGCCGGCAGCGGTGGCACTCCCAGCGACCGCGGCGCGTGCGGCAGCGCTGGCAGGGGCGGCAGTGGCAGCGGTGGCACTCCCAGCGACCGCGGCGCGTGCGGCAGCGCTGGCAGGGGCGGCAGTGGCAGCGGTGGCACTCCCAGCGACCGCGGCGCGTGCGGCAGCGCCGGCAGGGGCGGCGCCGGCAGCGGTGGAATTCCCAGCGACCGCGGCGCGCGGGGCAGCGCCGGCAGGGGCGGCGCCAGCAGCGGTGGCACTCCCAGCGACCGCGGCGACGAGAAACGGCGGTCGCAACAGCCGTGGCAGATGCATCGAGAACCTTGACCACGTCAGCAGACTTCACCCAACGGCCAAGGTTCGGGTCGATGCAGCCGTCCAGCCATTCCGTGAAATTGTAGGCTGCCTTGATTTCCTGTGTCAAGATGGTGGAAAAAGAAAGCGAAGTCCAAGGGTAGCATTAAGTCACACAATGACAATTGATACATTATTCTGGCATAGGAAAAAGGAATCAGCATAACAACAATGTCATGTCGTGAGGAAACCACATAATTGCTTTATACAATACCCACAAACAAACATGTTACCTTGGACATGGGGGGCTTGGGGTTGATGAGAGCCATGCTCGCGTTCGGCCCTTTCTTCCAGAAGTGGTCGAAGGCGTCCCAAGGCCGTTGAGGACATCCTTGAATGTCGCCATTGTGACCGGGGCAAGGTCAGAGACCTTGTTCTTCATGCCAGCAAACCAACGGCACCACCACCCAAAACGCTGGTCTACATCGTTATGAGTGTGCCCCGGAGGTAAACGGCAGAGGCGAATGCGTTTAAAGAGCCTACGCACAATTAGGAAGCTTAATAATCCCATGACCTCCTCATTCATATTATCCCCTCCCCCATCCATTTGGAGGACGAGGGTGTCAGGGAGGCCATAGTTTCTTAGCTCTTCGTCAGGAGAATTCAGCCACGGTTGCTCCTCGCACACCTCAACCAACTGGTGCACAAGAACTGTCGCCGTTATCCGCCCGCTATTACCCGGCACCTCTGGATTGCTAACCCATGGATATACCACCCAGAAAAATGTCCTCGCGCCATGTAATATTGAGCAAATCAATTGGTAAGGGATGTGGAGCTTACGGCTGCCGAGCCATTCTTTAGAGGCAGCACCTCTGGTGGGTACTGCATTCTTGAGTTTAGCGAGCGCGTCCATAGCTATAGATAAGAAGCGGCCAATGGCGCCCTCATGCCGCCTACCATAATACGCAAAGCGCTCACTCTTGAAAAAATCATTGTGGTCAGCTAGCTTTTCCTTTGCCTCTGCCCATTTCTTTTGGTCTGTGGTGCGCCAGAACAATATTGCATCTTTATATTTCCTGCAGCGTGAGCATTCGCCCATTACCTTGGATCTATACTTTTCGATCCTGACTTGTGTGTTGACTATGACCAAGCGAAATATCTTCCTGAATAGACTCTCCCCGACTGTAGGCTCCCCATAGCTGTCCTTCTCAGCCTTGTACTCGCTGTAAAGAGTCTTTTTGCAGGGCTCCTCCACTATACTAGCTCCATCCCGTGGGTCCTTCTCAACCGCAGGTCTCAACCAACGCCGGATCCACAACTCGCACACAGCCTTCGCCTCCTCCATAAACGTAGAAAATGAAAAAAGCGCACGACGCTTGGAGCCCGGTTTGTGCTGTGCGAGAGTGCTACCGAGCTCAAGGTCGTAGTCGTCGTCGTCGTCGATCACAGGATCAGGCTTGACAGTCGTCTTTACAGCAAGGTGCCAACTGTGCGTGTTGATGTGCAAAGCATGACGGAACGCCGACTCGCACATGCGATAGTAAAAAGGGATTGGTTCTGGCCCGCCAATGGTCTCGTTGCCTTGGATGATGAAACGATAATCTTCATGCAGCCTATACCGCTTGTGACGGTTGGCCACTCCTGGTATTGGTCTTTCTCTTTGACCCGCCAGTCTCAGCTGCGTTGTTATAAACTCCTTTCTATCAGCCGGACACTTAGTCCAAAAGTCAGTCCGCATTGCGCACAACTCGTCACAGTTGACCTTATCGAGGCATCGCCGACCACATTTGCACACCTGCGCGCGCGTGCTTCGTGACAGATCACTGCGCAAGCATGCGTCTGTTGTGCATTTTGCCAGCACCTCTGCCGCAGATAACCTGGCCCCGGCGCGCTTCACCATCGCAAAAACAACGCAACCGATGGCAACAATAGAAAGAAGAATCCACAGAAGGCCCCCATCTGCGCCATTCTTCTCCATAGCCATGCTGAAACGTGCCATGGCCGAAAGATGCAGCGAAAACTAATTGATCAGCAGTCGTTTGCAATACACCGCCCCCCCCGCCCTCGCTTGTAATGCCAAACAGACCTTCCTCCCCGGGTTCCCGACAGCTGTCGGAAACCCGGGGTCATGGCGATCTACAGTTGGAGACTAGATGTGACTCATGAATAAATCCCCGCCTGGTTGGGGAATGAGCACGAGCTGTAAATTATGGAAGGCATAGGCCGATCGTGCATGAGCGCTCACACCTGCTTCGTCTTGGTTGTCAACGGTTACGTGGGTGTCACCGGTTACGCTTTGGACTGGAGGCCCAAATTGCTCGGGTGTCACGGTGTCAACGGTTACGATTGAATTAAAATTATATTTTAATTACCGGGTAACCGTTGACACCGTGACACCCGAGCAATTTGGGCCTCCAGTCCAAAGCGTAACCGGTGACACCCACGTAACCGTTGACAACCAAGACGAGTTGAGCGGAGTTGAACAGTGAACACTCAACTCAACGCATTTTTCTGAGAGTTGACGAACTAATAAACGCAGATAAATGTGTTATATGGCATTCATGGGTGTCGGCACGGTCGTCTGATTAGTACATCATATTTATAGCTGCCGGAGCAGGGCTGGAGGTTGATTTTACTCGATTTTGTACGATATATGATTCGGCAGATTCGCTATAATAGATGGCCGGCCTGAGATATGAAGTAGCTTGGAATGGATAGCGAACAAGATCTCATTGCGGAAGATGTCAAGGCAGTTGAGTCGGATGCGGAACACATTGCACACACAGCGGATGGTGCGATTGAGGGTGACGAGGCCAAGAACGGGCAGCTCGGCTCGGGTGACAGCAGGAAGGAGATAAACAACGCTGCTGAAAAGGATGCATCCGTAGTTGACACGCAGGGCCAAATTTGCCATGTAGTGTCGGGGGTCCACGTCCCCGGGGCTTGTAAGAAGCTAGAAAGAAGGGCCGAAGAGTCGGATTCACATGAGGAGCCCACGCCTTCCGATCATGAGGAAAGACAAGGGAGTGCGTGGACCAAGCAGGACAGACAAACGGTAAATGTTAATTATCTGCCGGCACTAACAGTATCCGTAGTCTAGCAATCGTTGACATGTTCATACGCTTGAGCTACTGGCTTACTGCATGCCTATCAACCTTGCTTCGTTGCATTGCTAATGGTTTGTCACTGCAGACACAACCAGCAACCTGCTTGGTGAAATACGATACCTGGTTGGCCTCGCACACAAGAAAGGCCGACAGTACTGTTGCTCGTGGCCAACGAGGCCTCACGGTCATCCGGGTTATACCCCTGGGTGGATCTCTTCCAGAGGGATTCACCTTGGATGAGGGGGATTATACCTTGACAGTGCCTGAGTCAGAGCTCATACCAGCTTCAGATTTCCACAAGGTGCCACCGGCGAAAGGGATGAATGGCCACCTAATCAGCAAGTCTGGGTTCCCAACGCAGCATCTCACGTGTGTCACCATGGGCAGCACCCAAAAGCCAACAACCTTCTCGATTGGAAGTGTATGTTCCTTCAGTGGACTCGACGAGACGAAGTTACTGCGTGAGCTAGGTGCGGTGGCTGCCCGTGATGTTGTTCAGCGGGTGGTCATTATCGCCCTCATACGTTTGCGAAACCAGAGTGAGAGCCGAGGCCAGCCCACATGGGCAGCACTGGTGCGCCCTATCTATGGCTATAAAGGCCGTGAAGCAGGGATCTGGGAGGTTACCACCTCCGGAGAAATACGTGCTGCATGGTGCTACCCATCCCGCCTGCGTGTCGATGCTGATGCAACGGCTTTACTCCACGATACATCAAGCGCCACTTTGGTGGAGGCCGTGAAGGGAGCAGCGTCATTGCTGACTCGCGACGAAGCGCGCGTAAAGACACTGCTGGACTCCATGTCAAAGAAGAAAGGAGATGGCTATTGTGTAAGTACATGCCTTTTACCCCATTGAATGCCGCCGTTATGAAGGAATCGGGTATTTGTCTGCCAACTACAAGCTTTTCATGTCCATATCATTGATAGTTGCATTTTTATGCCACATCTATGCACGCGCTTGCAATATTTATCCCTCCGTGCAGGTGCTTGCTGTCAAGCCGGCCCGCAAGCCCGGGAAAGGAGCGGCAGGGGCGGAGGATGGAGAACGAGAAGCGGAAGAAGGAGAAGCAGCCGAAGCAGCAACAGAAGAAGAAGACGACCAAGAAGAGGAGGAGGAAGAAGAAGGAGGAGGAGAACATGGTGGGCACGGTGGGATGTCGTACGAGCTCGATGAGGAGGACGGCGGCGAAGAGGCTGGCGAGAGGGCTTATGCCAGCAGCGAAGGCGAATCCCCTCTTCTAAAAAAGCGTGCAAAGAGCAGCCAAGGGGCGCAGAACAAGCGGCAAAAACCAAGTCATGCTGCACGTGCACTCGACATGGGCAACGTGACGGGGCCGACCCGGCAAGCCTCCTGGCCCGCAAAACCCCCGGCGCATTGGCTGCGGCCACTAGAGGCAAGAGTGACATTGCTAGAGAAAAAAATGGCGGCGGCGGAAGGCAAGGTCACCAAACTTGAGAATGAGGTGGGGATCGACGCCTCAGCAAGGCCCGCTGGAAGACAACGGCGCGGTGGAGCCACGCCTTTGACACTTGTAGCAAGGGTGACCAAAGTGGAGACACAATTCGCAGCGCTGGAACCCGCAGCTGGAGAGCCGCCTACCAAGGCACGGGGGCATGCCAAGGATTCTGCAGATCCGGCCATCACAAAGCTCCAAGATGACTTGGCAGCCCTAAGGGCAAGGGTGGATGCACTGGAGCGCGCCCCTACCGTCCCAAAGACAAGTTCAGCAGTGCCGGCTATCGACACCAAGGAGCCGTGGGAGCGGGAGAGCTCCTTTCCAGCAAAGCAACTCAGTTTCCCGGAACAAGCTGACACGCGAGATTACAACACCCCGCGTCAGCCGCCGCCCCCACGAGGGAAGTACGCCGACAGTGGGGGACAATGGAGCGGGGGGGAGGGGCGCGGGGGGGCAGTGGGCAGCGCGACGCGCCCCCGCAAGGGAACTACGCCGGCAGTGGGGGACCATGGAGCGGGGGGAGGGGCGCAGCGGGGGCAGTGGGCAGCGCGACGCGCCCCCGCAAGGGAACTACGCCGGCAGTGGGGGACCATGGAGCGGGGGGGATGGGCGCAGCGGGGGCAGTGGGCAGCGCGACGCGCCCCCGCAAGGGAACTACGCCGGCAGTGGGGGACCATGGAGCGGGGGGGAGGGGCGCGGCGGGGGCAGCGGGCAGCGCGATGCGCCCACGCAAGGGAACTATGCCGGCAGTTGGGGACAATGGAGCGGGGGGATGGGCGCAGCGGGGGCAGCGGGCAGCGCGACGCGCCCCCGCAAGGGAACTATGCCGGCAATGGTGGACAGTGGAGCGGGGGGGAGGGCGCAGCGGGGGCAGCGGGCAGCGCGACGCGCCCCCGCAAGGAAACTACGCCGGCAGTGGGGACAATGGAGCGGGGGGAGGGGCGCGGCGGGGGCTGCGGGCAGCGCGACGCGCCCCCGCAAGGGAACTACGCCGGTAGTGGGGGACCATGGAGGGGGGGAGGGGCGCGGCGGGGGCAGCGGGCAGCGCGACGCGCCCGGCCCGCAAGGTAACTACGCCGGCAGTGGGGGACAATGGAGCGGGGGGGAGGGGCGCAGCGGGGGCAGTGGGCAGCGCGACGCGCCCCCGCAAGGGAACTACGCCGGCAGTGGGGGACAGTGGAGCGGGGGGAGGGGCGCGCGGGGGCAGCGGGCAGCGCGACGCGCCCGGCCCGCAAGGGAACTACGCCGGCAGTGGGGACCATGGAGCGGGGGGGAGCGGCGCAGCGGGGGCAGTGGGCAGCGCGACGCGCCTCCGCAAGGGAACTACGCCGGCAGTTGGGGACAATGGAGCGGGGGGGAGGGGCGCAGCGGGGGCAGTGGGCAGCGCGACGCGCCCCCGCAAGGGAACTACGCCGGCAATGGTGGACAGTGGAGCGGGGGGAGGGACGTGGCGGGGGCAGCGGGCAGCGCGACGCGCCCTCGCAAGGGAACTACGCCGGCAGTGGGGGACAGTGGAACGGGGGGGAGGGGCCTGGGCCTCGCCGTGAGCAAATGCCGCCAATGCCCACCTTTGGAGGCGAGCATGTATACCAAGGGGGCAATTGTTACTCTCCAGGAGGCACACAGAGGTCATCTCCCCGGTTTAGAGATAAGGAAAGGAAATACTATGGGCAATAGAACCGCCAAAATGAGTAAAGTCCTCACAGTTTACAAACTTTGGGGAGTTGTACAAGCTAAGAATGTGTAAATTCCTGGCGGTCATAAGAATGGCATGCTCTTTTTTCTCTGGACATTGATCACTAGTTCATTACCATGCATGGTTCATGCATATCTTGCCTACACTGTCTTTTTGTACAGTGTCATGGTGTCAAGGCATCACGGTGTCACGATGTCACATTGTCACGCTGTCACGATATGTTGGGATAATTTGGGCGTCATCTTGGAGCTATAATAACAATAACAGAACACATCTAGACCCCAAGACACCATGCGACACTGCACAAATACTGTTATTATATCATTTTGGCGTCATGTTGTCAGGGTGTCAAGGTAGTGTCAGGGTGTCAGGGTGTCAAGGTGTCAGGGTGTCAAGGTGTCAGGGTGTCAGGGTGTCAGGGTGTCAGGGTGTTAGGGACACTTATGACTTCATCATGGAGTGAAAACAACATCAAAAGAATACTTATAGACCCCAAGACACCATGCGACACTGCACAAATACAGTCATTGTATCAGTTTGGTGTCAGGTTGTCAGGGTGTCAAGGTGTCACCTGGGGTGTCAGGGTGTCAGGGTGGTCCAACAATGCATTTGGGACACTTATGACTTCATCATGGAGTTATAATAACATCAAAAAAACACTTCTAGACCCCACCAAGACACCATGCGACACTGCACAAATACTGTTATTGTATCATTTTGGCGTCAGGGTGTCAGGGTGTCAGGGTGTCGGGGTGACACGGTGTCAAGATACATGTTGGGACACTTATGACTTCATTATGGAGTTATAATAACATTAAAAAAACACTTCAAGACCGCAAGACACCATGCGACACTGCACAAATACTGTTATTGTATCATTTTGGCGTCAGGGTGTCAGGGTGTCAGGGTGTCACGGTGTCACGGTGTCGAGAAACATGTTGGGACACTTATGACTTCATTATGGAGTTTTAATATCATTAAAAAAACACTTTTTGAAAAAATCAGTTTGTACTGGTGCTGGAGTACAAACGCGGGTGAGCTTAGGGGTTGTTTCACAACTACGATCGATAGAATAGTTGTCTCACTCATGTCTAAATGGATATATGATTTCATGTAGTTGCTTTATATGGCAAGTGCCACAACAATTGAACACTTAAGTGCCTAGTTGTGACACGCCGACACACCTTGGCACAATTCAGGTGCCCCTATGTGGTCCCTTAATGACCCCAACGGGAGCACTAGTCTAATTAATTAATTAATTTTATTAATGACCCATAATAAGTTAGACTAGTTCATGGCAAATCAAATCACGGCTCATCAATCACACAACCATGTAATGATTGAAAACTTGAACACATGCAATTCAGGTTAATTACTATTCATGTCCCACGTAGCTCCCACAAAAAACAGCATCTTCATTAAAACAATAAGTGGAAGCATAAATGTGACACTATTGACATGCCCGGAGGCACGCCGTTCAAGGCCCTTCATGAAGTACGTTGCCCTAGAGGCAACCAAGACAAGGGTGGGCGGGTGGGGAGCAAAGAAAGAGGCCGACAAAACCAGCCAGAGCGGCTTTTGGTCGCAAAACCTCCCTTATCCCTAGCTAACTGACGTCATTAAACCCTTATGTTCAGTGATGCTAGTAAGACGCTAACCGTACAGACCGGGCCGGGTAGAATATCCAGAATCTGCACAACTAGTATTAAATAATGCGTAGGTTGTTCTTTTCAGGGGCACTGCACCTCACGCCCCGTTCCGCCCGGGTATAATCAACCCAAGCGCGGAACGCACATTTTATTTAATTCATTTTTCAACCATGCACTATACTGCATCTACTAATCACAAAAGCTCTAGCCAAACAGCTACGAGAAAACACTACGACCTATAAGCCGCTCAATCAGCGGCCTCTTGTTCCCGCATTCACGTATAGAAGAAACTCCGTTCAAAGAACCCCGATTCATGTCCCACGTAGCTCCCACAAAAACCAGCATCTTCATTGAAACACTAAGTGGAAGCATAAATGTGACACTATTGACATGCCCGGAGGCACGCCGTTCAAGGCCCTTCATGAAGTCGTTGCCCAATCACCCCCGCCCTGGCTTTCCCTTAATTGAAGCCGCACTCCACCTTGCTCGTTGTCACAAGTGACCGCCCTGCCGCAAAACGGGAGCCCCCCCACATTGGGAGGCGTGTGCCCGGCGGCTGTGGATGCATGGCCAGGCCCAAAAAGGCCCAGCGCATTTGCACTGCGATTGCGCACGGCTAGTCTATCATGACCCCTCTCGGGGCCCCGAGTCGGTACCGCTATGGCCGTCTCCCCATAGACCCGGGGTGCTTCGAGAAAAAACGTGGACCTAGCCCAGGCCCCGCCTGGCAGCCCGGATGCCCGAGGCCACAGCCCCAGGCACCTGGCTGAACGAGAGTCCGTTCAGCCAAGACCGCATTCCCCCCCGAGGTTTCTATGCGCGGGGAAAAAATTTCTAGCTTAGGCGCTTTTCCCATCGCCGTCCCCAGCCCCAACCACCCCCCCTCGGCGGAAGGCAATTGCAAAGTTTGCTGGCCAGCAGCAATTTCCGAAGAAAAAGCCTCAGGCCGCGGACCGAGACACGGGTCGCCAGTGCCAGCCATCCGGCTCCAACCCGGGGTGCAAGCATCCCCAGGTACGGAGCACCAGCTCGCGCACTGGGCCGACCGAGCGACAGTTGAGCACCTGTCACGGCACCCGGCCCACCAAAGACCCCAAGCTGGGGAAAAGGAGCGGACCGGAGGTAATCATTTTCTTTTCTTTTAGTTAACCGGGCGAGGAACTACGCCTGGCCGGTTAACAACTGGAAGTCTCACCACTGGCCAAGTGGCCGGTGCAACCAGTGCTTTTGGGATTTTGCTCCGCAGCACCCATAGCTGCGGCTGCCGCCGCAACGACAACGAGCAAAGAAAGAGGCCGACAAAACCAGCCAGAGCGGCTTTTGGTCGCAAAACCTCCCTTATCCCTAGCTAAGTGACGTCATTAAACCCTTATGTTCAGTGATGCTAGTAAGACGCTAACCGTACAGACCGGGGGTAGAATATCCAGAATCTGCACAACTAGTATTAAATAATGCGTAGGTTGTTCTTTTCAGGGGCACTGCACCTCACGCCCCGTTCCGCCCGGGAATAATCAACCCAAGCGCGGAACGCACATTTTATTTAATTCATTTTTCAACCATGCACTATACTGCATCTACTAATCACAAAAGCTCTAGCCAAACAGCTACGAGAAAACACTACGACCTATAAGCCGCTCAATCAGCGGCCTCTTGTTCCCGCATTCACGTATAGAAGAAACTCCGTTCAAAGAACCCCGAATGTAGTCGCTTGATGAGCCATAATAAGTTAGACTAGTTCATGGCAAATCAACTCCGTGACTCCCCAACGGGAGCACGAGTTTAATTAAATAATAAATGGTAAATCAGATTGAACGGCTCATCACTCACACAACCATGCAATGACTTTATAAATTGAAAACTTGAACACATACAATTCAGGTGCCCCTATGTGGTGAGCCATAATGAGTTAGACTAGTTCATGGCAAATGAAGTCACGGCTCATCGATCACACAACCATGCAACGATTGAAAACTTGAACACATTCAATTCAGGTGGCCCTTTGTGGTCGCTTGACGAGCCATAATACAAGTGTAAGCCGTTAGACTTGTCCAGGGCAAATCAAGTCTGCCGCCAAACCGTTGCTCACCTACTACGCCCACGTGCATGTGCACATACGCATGCCCCTACACACACACACCACGATCACGCGCATTGTTGCGTGCCGGCCCTTTAGGACGGACGCAACAATGGAATAAATTATATACTTTGGCTTGTTGTCATAGTCCGTAGGACTTTGGGACTTATTTCGGGACTTAGTTTGGGAATCGTCCCTTAGTCAGGACTTTTGTATGGAACTATGATAGTTTGTGTGATTCGGACCAGTTATTTTGGGCCTAGGTTGTTGTATGCGTGTATCTTCTAGGGGCCGGTGCAGTCGCGCCGCGCTGCGTACTTTATAGCTAGTTGAGATATTGTACTCATGCGTGGATTCTGTAGGCGAGGGTCGATGTCGACCCAAGGATCTTGTGTGGACTGCATGCTTTGGAAGGTCGGCGCCATGTCGGCGCCCCTTGCCAGCGTAGTGGCAGACCTAGGTGAAATTGGTCCGAGGACGAGAGTCTCGTCCTCTTGGTTTGATGAATGATAAGTGCGATGACGCCTACACATTAAACCTGGGGCAACTATCCATTTGTAATTGGTCTTGCTAGCCATTATAAGTGTGTATCAATTAGCTTGGCGTCAAGCCGCGATGCCAGATATCTCACGACCCCAGTCGTGACGCGCAATCTGCATTAGGCTACCTTGATTATTCCTAATTCCGGCATGGAGGATCTTTCGCTACGTCACTCAGGCTAGGGACCTGGGTTGGCACGTAACACTGGTTATCGGAGGCAAAATGTGCTGGAGAGGTTAGCTAACTCTCGCGGAGAGAGCTAGTGTAGCCAGTTAGGATAGCAAGGCGGTGCTTAGTGTAGATAGAGGTTCCGGTATTCAACGATTGCTGACTGGTTGGCGGCAGCCCGTAAAGGGATTCAACGACGACTTCGGCAGCAAGCGGCAGTCCGGGATACTCGGCGGGGCTAGTAATAGCCCTGTGGTGAGGTGCCATAGGCAGTAGCGGCCATTACCCCTGTTTTCAACGACTTCTAGTGGTGGTAGAGCTCCGGCTCCCAGGTGGTAGAGCTCCGGCTCCCAACGACACTCGACGGCGTCCAGCCCAGGGGTTTTCATCGACATTGGTTATGGTACGTCCCCTAGTTTAGTGCTCTTTACTTAAACGCTTGCTTTCTTCCCGGGACTGCACGCGTAGAGGGGGTTTATGTTTAATGTTGTGCTCTCTATAGGCGTTTTCATGTTGTTTGAGAGATGTGGGGGCCGCGGAGGCACCCATCGTTGTGTGACCTGCAACGGGTCTTGGGGTAGGTACCGTCGGGCTGTGGCCGATTATGTTTGACGGTGCTTACCTCTGTGAGCCCCGCGGAGGGGACCAGTGTACTGTGCCCTTGTTCGCGTAGAGCTTGGGCGTGTGTTGTGTTAGAGTCCGTCCTCCTCCCTCGTTGCGTTTATCACTGCACTTAGAGGTATCCTTGGGAATCCCTTTTCCTTTCTGTCTTGCAAGCTTCTGCCAGCCCTTTTCTTCTTCTCGCCAGCGTATGATAGACTACTACGCAATATGTCCTTGAAAGGGAAGCGAAGGATAAATAAGGGTGGACAGTCTGGATTTCCCTACTATGCAGTAGCCCATGACGGGGGTGAGGGTAGACCAGCCATATTTTATAGTTGGAAGACGTGTGAAGAGTATATCAAAGATAAGATAATGTCTAGGGTTCTAATGCTAGATGGAAGGGGTTTGATAACATCATAGATGCAGATAGGTTTGTTAGGGAGCATATGCCATTGCCAGAGGGTCTGCACACCACTCGTGAATGCTCTAAGCCACCCACGCACAGCAAGGGAGACAGCAGTCAGGAGGTGGGGACCGCAGTTACAGTTACCTTCTCCCAGCTGACCATTGGCTCTAGCAGACAATAGAGGGGATTACTACTAGGGAATAGTACTAGGTCCTATATATATAGATATATAGTACGTGGTTGCTCTCTTTCTCTCTCTCTCTCTCTCTCTCTCTCTCTCTCACTGGGGAGGTGTTGCCTGCAGTGTAAGGTATCGGTACGAGCATCATGCCACGAAGACGGAGAGAACCTGTCAACAGAGAGATAGAACAGGTAGACAACCACGAGCAAGGTATAGAGGTGGTAGAGGTACCACCGCACGTCCAAGTAGGGACAGGTATAGGTGAGGTCATGGAGAGACCTGCGGAAGGCTCCCCACGATCTAGAGACCAGGGCCGCAGAGATTCATCAGATGATGACAGTCCAGACTCCAGGGTGGAACAAGGGGGGGACGGGCGCAGCCAGGAGATGCTCCAGCAGGGTTTCCAGCAGCAGCAACGGCAGCAGCAGCAACAGCAGCCGCAGGGTTCCCAGCAGCAGCAGCAGCGGCAGCAGCAGCAGCAGCAGCAACAGCAGCAGCAGCAGCAGCAGCAGCAGCAGCAGCAGCAGCGGCGGCAGCAGCAGCAGCAACGACAGCAGCAGCAGCACCCGCAGCAGCAGCAGCAACTACCGCAGCAGCAACAACCCCAGACGAGGTCACAGCGGCTGCCACGGTACCCTGAGCAGCCCGGGTACGAGAATGAAGACACGCTGCACTACAGTTATCGGCAGCCAGTCACGGAGCGACCATCGCATCCCTGGGCAGGGCGGGGTCGCCCCCTGGGACCGCCGCCGGCCCCAGCACCTCGGGGCAGACGTAGAGTGTCTTTCGGCAGCACTTCCCTGTTACCCACGGTGTTGTGGAACTCGGATGATGACGGGGAGGAAACCGGGGCAGATGGCGAGTTCGATGATTTGGAGGGGGCCGTGGCGGATATTGAGGGACCAGGGGCGCAGGGCCCGTCCTTTGGAGCTCATAGGCCCCGGGTTCGGCTAGGGGATGACAGAATCGCTACCGCACACGACGAGGAGACTCAGACACCCGTCCAGCGACCCGCCCCCCAGCCGCCGCGTCCTAGGACACATGACAGCAGCATCGTCCACTCGCCTGCGGTCGTCATCAACCTGAATTTCAGCAGGGTGGCCTTGGATGACCCGGGGTACGAACACCCATCGTCTGTACAGGTGCGGCGAACGCATGGCACGCCGGCCAGCTCCGGATCTCTCCCCCGGTCGCAGCCCCCAGCCTTCGGCTCCATTGCCTATCGTGAGGTCGGTGGACCCAAGCCTAATACGGTGAAGGCCCCACCGATGCCTACCTTCAAGAATGTTCCCAAGCTGCACGCGGACATGAAACCGCGGGAGATTGACGAATGGGGGCGCATGTGGCAACAGCAGTATACCGTCTGGTGTAACCACCACAGTTGGGAACTGGCCACCTGCGATCTCATCCCGCATGTTGTCAACACCTGCATGGACCCCTCGGTGGTGAGCATCCTAAATTGTGAGAGCATCGCATCCCAATCGTACCCGCAAACCGTGGAGGAGCTGATGGACCGGGTGCGCTGCAAGCTGGTGCCCCCAGATGTTGTAATCCACGAGCGACTCGCATTCGGCAAGCTGCGCCAGGGAGCCACTCCGTACCGCGAGTTCCTATCCAAGTTTGAGTCCAGCGCCGCCTACCTGACAGACATGACCTGGTACGAGTACAAGATCCGGTTCATTGAGGCCCTCAGTCCCGAGCTGCAGGATGAGGTACTGAAGCACTACGCTGAGGTCCCCTGGGATGAGTGGGATATCCTGAAAATCCAGCGGTATCTTCTGCAGGTGGCCGACGTCGTGGCTCGCGGGCGCGCACCATCGGTGCGTCGTTTCTTCCGATCAGGTCCCCCGCACGACGGCGAGGGGAACGATGACTCCCCTGATGACCTGGAGGACGGGAACGCTGACCATGGCCTCAACGCCATCGACGCGAGTAAAGCCCGTTGCTTCATGTGCTTTGAGGTGGGTCACCTCAGGCGCGACTGCCCCAAACTCCGTAGCAGGCACGCTGGACGTGGCACGCGGGAGACCGAGCCCAGGTTTTCAGGCCCGGCGTTCGGCAGTCGCCCGGACTCCTCCGGCCCAAGGGACAAGCCCCGCAACGCGGACGAGCGGGCGCCAGCAGGCCCGGCAGTTCACGACTCAGCACCAACAGCCGCGGCCGCCAGCGATTCATGAGTTCTACCAAGGGCGTGCTGCGCGCGGTCATTGAGATCGAGGCTCACTGGCTAGCCTCCGGACAACGTGCGACCTTTGAGTCACCAGCAGTGGCCGGTTACGAGTTTGCCGCTGGAAGAATACTATAATATATATATTATTATATTAGTATATTTAACTAATAATTATATTTTTATAATATGTTCAGTCCGGTGCGCTTTTCCAGTCCTAGTGGCTGGCCACCTTAGCCATTCTGAGAATGCCACCTGTGTGTAGGGCAAGGGGGGGTGTCTGTTTTGCGCCGGCGAGTGGTTTGGTTTCCCGATGGTTCCTTTTGGTGCCCTGACAGCGAGTATAGGGCACATAGCATTACACACGAGCGCCCGGCAGTCCAGCATCCTTGACTCCTGGGCAGTAATTGGACGATCGCGTGGACGCGTCGTCCCCGGGGGAAGGGGAGGGGTCGCAGGGCGTATGAAACCAGATGGCTACTAATAATACCATATACTTCTTTACTATTCCTACCTTTTATATACTAAGTACTTGTACTGGTCCACTACACTTCTTAATTATATCTAGCTATGATACCATACTCTTCTTAATTATATCTAGCTCCTGTATGATCGGCACGGTTCGGCTTTGGATCGAGCCGGCCATCTATGTAGGAATCCACCGCAGGCGCGCGTGGATCCGACGACCCTTCTACTGCCATGCCAGGGATCGATGCGCAGCCGCGCGTGGATCCGACGACCCTTCTACTGCCATGCCAGGGATCGATGCGCCAGCGTGCGGATATTATATATTTTCGATATTCTCTATTTTCTATATAATATATTTTCTCCATGATATATTCTCTATGGGTTAATCTGCAGTTGGCGGTGGGCTTGAACGGGTCGTCCCGAAGAGGACCACGTCAGGCACTCAGCACCGCATGTGCACATGGTCCTGGCCTTTTTGGACATGGGCTCACCGGATGCTTGATGATTCTACTACTAAGGCGTCCGTACCGAGGCATCTCCGCGTGGGATGCCGGATTCGGCAGCGAGTGCCAGTGACCCCAGACTACGGCCTGACTGCACGTCGCGTCCCGCGTGACCAACGGACGCGGAGTCCCATGGCACGCGGCCAAGTATTATTATAGGGAGTCTTCCGGCTGGCGGCTATGAGTCACGGCTCCCTGACTTCCTGGCGCATGAGGGACGCGCCTTACTTCTCGTGCACCCGTACGTGATTAATTTCACCATTGCGACACGGTGCATGGAGACGGCACGGTGCGTGGAGGCTGTTGCAACCCCGATGCGACTGGGCGATCAGGCAGGGCGGAGCCTGTACTGAATCGTGGTCGGCCGGCAAACAGATGTACAGCACCTTGTTGAATTGTCGGTAGCCAACCAATTGGCTACCCCGGCATTGAGTCGACGCCTAGCTGGGTCAGGGCACTCCTGGGCTCGAGTAACCGTGCATGCGGGGCGCACCCGCGTCCGCCGCGACCGTCGGGAGTAAGGGCCCCCGGGGCTGCAAGCATATGCGGGCACGGTGCAGTTGCATGGCGACAGCACGTACTGCCGGCAGTAGTGGTGGATGACCCAGCCGGTCGTGGTTGCACTGGTTGCGCTGGTGCCGGTCGTGGTTGCATCAGAAGCAGGTGGCGGTGTCCGGTCATTGTCTCACCGCCTCAACAGTGCGCGTGCATGGTGCCGATGCCACATGATGTGGCGCTGTCGCCCCGCAGACTGCCGGTGTCCGAGTAACACCCGGTATCACTGCATTGGGCCGGTACGTCCGCTCTGAGCGGACCCGGCGCTGACGCGCGCTGAGCCATGGCAGAGCACTGAGGTACATGGGACGTGCGGGATCGGGCCGTCGAGGGCGAGTCACGGGGACTGTAGTAACGGCGACCCGAGACTGAGAGGCAGGCAGGATCGAGCTGCTGGAGTCTGAGCACCTAGTCAATGCCCGCGACCCTGTGCATGGCTACCATCGCGCAGTGTTCGCGTCCCTCCTGTGGGCTGAGCCCGGTAGGGAGTTGTTCGATCCTTGCACCACTGGTGGAGGCCGATCGAGCGTGATTTGCAAGTGGCTCGTGTCCGCGCGCCTACGAGGTTGCATGGATGAGGGACTCAGAGCAGGGCGTTCCATGTGCATGGCGGGCGGGCTGTGTGGGCTTCAAAACGTACTCTACCCCATGGCCATGCACTGGTACAGGGGTGGTGAGAGGCCTTCAAGCTTCGAGTGGGGGATGTGGCGATGCGCGGTGGGGACTGCATTAACATAGGGGCGTGTTTCTGTTGCGGGAATGGGGATCCTGGGCAAGACAGTCATGCGGGGTGGACATGCGGTGATCGTTCGTGCGAGGCATTATTGACCCCGGTCCACGAGCGCTGTATGTGCTGGGCGCGATCGAGCCCGAGGAGCTCTTGTTTGGGACTGCGGGATTGCTTCGGCCCTACTCCATGAGCAGCACGGTGTCTCGCAGGGGCAACGTTACCGATACGGCAGTTCCTGCAAGGCGTGTCACTCCCCGACCTGCCCATTGCATTGTATAAGTGCGGGCATTGCGGGCGCTATGCAGTCCACGTCGGCGGCCTCGAGCATCACATGCATATGGGCCTGCGTAAACATCAACCGTGCTCTTGCTGTGCGAGTGCCACGGAGGGTGTGACTGCGAGCTGAGGAGTTTTCCCCCGCTTGCGGTGGAGTTCAGGCACATTGGCAGTAAGGAATGCGGGGACCGGCGACTGCTCCGGTCTATGCACGTCGGCCGGAGTGGTGTTGTGCCTAACTTACTGCAGCTTCGTGGAGGAGTTGGCAGGGCGCACTCCAGTGGACACGCTGGGGCCTTGCTAGTTTTGGGCACTTAACGTGCCATATTATCCAAGTTTCCGGTGTTGATCGACTTTGACTGTTTCCTGCGCTGGATAGAGACGGCGGGGCGCGCTCTAGTGGACACACTAGGGCCTTGAGGGCACCTGCATGCGTTCGCAGGTGCAGGGGAGGCGCACTCTAGCGGCCACGCTAGGGCTTCCCCCGCTATACAGCCACTCCAGCGGCGGCCAGGAACAGCCACGTTGCATGGTCGGTTGGCTCACGGCGCGCCTGTATTTGAGAGGACGCGTACAGCTGTCGGTAGTGAGGCGATGGATCAGATTCTCCTGGTGCACGCCCTCGCTTCTGAGCATGGAGCCTGCACTGCATGCTGTGCCTCACAGTCGTCGACGCTAGTAGTACTCTTAATCGTCGTGTGATCACGCGCATCAGTCGCGCTGTAAGACTGGGTTTCGGCTGGATGGGATACATGACTGGCCACCTCGTCGGCCGGATCATCAAGTTGTATGCATGAAAAATATTCCCTCCTGCTGACAGTCCCGATTGGCTATATAAAGAGTTGCCCTTGCGTGGCAAGTCTGGGGGGACCTGGTTACACTGGCCCGTTGGTGCACAAGGGCTGGGACATAGTACCCCTATGGTCAACATTTCATCAAGTTTGAGGCTGCTCAGGACCTCAGGACTGGTTGCGCGGGATTACATGGACTGTGCATTATTATGTGGATGGGATAGGGCACGCGGTGGCGCCCCCTAAGGTGGTTCCAGTGGATCGGCGCGTCAACAACGGCGGTCGCTGAGATGGTTGTGAGAGTTTTATGACGGATAGCGGATTGATCCTGTCATCCTGTTTCGTGCTACTACGTCAGGGTTGGTCCTGTGTATCAACCTCTAGAGGAACTGGTATTACTAACCCGCGGGTGAACCGGGGTTGGGACATAGTACTCTTATAGTAGCGTAGCATACTTGTTCGGTAGGGACTACCGACCCCCATGGGGGGGGAGGAGTGTTGCGTGCCGGCCCTTTAGGACGGACGCAACAATGGAATAAATTATATACTTTGGCTTGTTGTCATAGTCCGTAGGACTTTGGGACTTATTTCGGGACTTAGTTTGGGAATCGTCCCTTAGTCAGGACTTTTGTATGGAACTATGATAGTTTGTGTGATTCGGACCAGTTATTTTGGGCCTAGGTTGTTGTATGCGTGTATCTTCTAGGGGCCGGTGCAGTCGCGCCGCGCTGCGTACTTTATAGCTAGTTGAGATATTGTACTCATGCGTGGATTCTGTAGGCGAGGGTCGATGTCGACCCGAGGATCTTGTGTGGACTGCATGCTTTGGAAGGTCGGCGCCATGTCGGCGCCCCTTGCCAGCGTAGTGGCAGACCTAGGTGAAATTGGTCCGAGGACGAGAGTCTCGTCCTCTTGGTTTGATGAATGATAAGTGCGATGACGCCTACACATTAAACCTGGGGCAACTATCCATTTGTAATTGGTCTTGCTAGCCATTATAAGTGTGTATCAATTAGCTTGGCGTCAAGCCGCGATGCCAGATATCTCACGACCCCAGTCGTGACGCGCAATCTGCATTAGGCTACCTTGATTATTCCTAATTCCGGCATGGAGGATCTTTCGCTACGTCACTCAGGCTAGGGACCTGGGTTGGCACGTAACACGCATGCCCTGCACCTTCAAACCTAGCTCCTCATCCATTTTTTCTCGGACCGCTAATTAATAGCCACCGACCCTTATAAACAACCGGGTCATCCAAGGAAAATTCGGGCGAGCAGGAAACCCTTTGTACAGATCGAATTAGTCAGCCCATGTCGCAGACAGCCTTCCACATCCAGGCCAAGGCATGGCGGCCTTATCTTTCCCGCATGCATTAATTAAATTATATTCAGAGAAAACCGATTCCTCACGGTCGGTATCGGACTCGTCGTCACCCTCATCAGGATCCACCCCCGTGAGGAATCATGGAGCCTCCTGGTGGACCGTGCAATGCAGCCAAGTTGGGGGATGTGATAAAGAACTCCAGCAAACGGCTAAGTAAATCTGCCCGCTTAGCACCTGTGTAAGGAATGGCGTTTTGTGCCATATATATTAAAAATATAATTACTTACAGCAGAGTGAAATCACTCAAACCAAAGCAAACGCCCAGCTATAAACCTATATACAGAGCCAATGTCAAAGCTCTATACTACGATAAGACCAATGGAAACGCCTAACGGGAGGAACCTAATAGCCCTGCTGCACCGCAAAATCAGCCCGCGTACGGCGGAGCATGATGTCAGCCATGGCCCGAGTCAGCGCCACCGACAAGCGCTGACGCCAATATGACGTCCAGGTCCGCGCCGACCATGGGGCCCGCTGGGATGCCATATATAAACATCTTCATGGCATCCACCGTCACCCTCTTGGCGCCATGCAGCTGGCAGGTACTTCAGCGTTACAAGCGCATGCACAACAGAGGCTTCCGAATCAAACACAGGTCTTCTGTCTCTTCTCAGCCTCGGCGTTGGCAGCTACTGCCCTCCTCGCCTCGTCCTCCCTCAAGGCGGCGATCCGGGCGGGTTCATTTAGGATCTTTGCCGCGGACTTTGACTCACCAATGGCATTGAGCCGATTGGAAGTGTTCGCCTTCTTCTTCTTCTTCCGACTTAATTGCAGCCGCCAGTGGGTCGCAGCGCACTTGCTGATGAGGGAATAGCAGCAGGTGCCCCACGGCAGCCGCGTCACCGTTGAGCAAGAGCCTCACGGTATCACGACTCATTCTCTTCCAATACATCTCTGAGCCCACCGCCTCCTCCTCGCAGCTTGGGTAATCGACGTAAGGGTTCTTCTTCCCCCACTTCGTCAAATCATCCTCGTAGATGAACAGCTTCCTCCGCGCCGCTGCCTCAAAGCCCTGCTTCTTGTCCGCGAGCAACTTAGTGACTCAGCCTTTTGCTGCGGGTCCGTCTCAATGGCCACCTCGGCGAACGCCTTGGAAATGCCGAACCTGGCTGCGTGGTCGACATACCAGTTTGGGTTGTACGGATGGACTGATGCCGCAGTCTTTGAAGCCAGACTTGATGTTCTCCGGCGTGTGGCTCTAAGTGCATAGCATGGCTTCATCACGCAAGGACAACTTGCTCCATCTTTGAGATGCTCTCCGTCGGATGGTTCTCTTGCCATTGCTTCATCAAATCACGGTAGGCTATCTTAAATGGCCGGAAGACAGCGACATCCAAGGGCTGCAGCTCAGACGACGTGTGAGACGGCATGCACACGCACAAGATGTGCGCATCCAGCAGAGCTTGAAGCGCGCCAGGGGTCATGGTGTGCGCACCATAGCCGTCCATGGCCAGCAGCACCCATTCATCATGCAGGGCCGTGCCTGTTCACCTTTTGATCACACAAAAAGGGAGTGATCTTGTCCTCCCACGACTCGTCAGTCACGCACCCGCTGTCAGTGTAAGCCAGACGTGCACCGGCCGGCATCATGCCTGGCCTGCCCATGGCCCCCGCAAAGCTTCCATCGGCATTTACGTGGGCAGCATCACGCCGCCTGCCCGCCATAACGAAGAATGGATCCATAAAGTCTCCGCCCGCACTTACGCACGACACCAAGGAGATGTGTGTCGCGGATCTCTCTTGGGTGACGGCGTGGACGTCCTTGGTGCCCTTGCGAGCGACTACTTTGCCGCATTTTCCGGTGCTCGGTCCACCGCCGTCTCGTCAGATCGTAAACCTGGGACGCCTCCACCGGCCTCCCATTCCATGCCTCTACCTTCTTTAATGCAGTATTGAGCACCTCTTGCATGTACTCGTTTCTGCTTGCAGGGTTCATATGGCCCCTGCCCGGGTCCTCGAAAATGCTTGGGCTGTCCTTGTAACAAGCTCAGTGTTCCTGTTCTTGAAACCCTATCAGAGTTTAATTAATGAATTAATTATAATTAATTAATTAAACGCGGTAATTAACCCCTGTACACAGTGGCCCCTAAACTGCACTAACCCACCCAACCAAGTATAGCCAAGACACATGAGCCCAACCACCCAAGCCAATGCCCTTTTCCCTTCTCCCCCGATCAATAGGGAGAATGAAGATTGTACATTGTAGGCGCTTGGCCCCTTCCGGGTCTACTTGTAAAATAGTTTTTAATTTAATGATTCCCTTAAATATTATTATTAATTAATTTATAATAGTAACTCGGTTGGGAGTATACGTAACACATGCACCTAATCCATCCATCGAGCTCACGATCGAGCCACGAGCCACGAGGTAGCCATGGCTGACGGCGGAGCTCATAACTTTCACGTTTGAGCACCGAATTTAGCCGTGAATATCACAATCGATGCGTCTTTCTACGACGCACATGCTGATATAATTTTCCGAAGCTATTAAGCAATATACGATGAGCAAACGCCTCTCGACGCAACGCAGCCTGGCGGCTGCGCTCGGCAATGAAAATACGCCTGCAGCCTCGGCTGCAGCTTCACCCACCGGCCCAGACGGCAACGGTGACTCTAGTCGTGCACTGGTGCTCGCCCAGCCTCCCGGGCTTGCCTCGCCATCTGCATCGCCTGAACCTAAGCGCAGTCGCTCTGCTGAGCCGCCCTGGGAAGAGATCTCCTTTGACATCAACAGCTCCAGCTACTGGCAACGCAGCCCAGGATTCTTCATGGACGATGTGTTTTACGGGTCACACGCCTCGCTTCTAGCGCCCTGTGCGTGCACCTCACGTCCCACAACCGCGGCCGCTGGCCTGGTGATGGCAAGCTTGTCGACCCCGCCGAGGCTCTCCCAATCATTCACCGCATGAGTCGCCCCAAGCTCTAACGCTTCGCCCTCTGCTCCCTTGTTGGACGCTCCGAAACCGCGATCTGGACTCCCCCACCGCCCCCCCCCACCTTCCCCACCGAAGCCACCATCCGCACCCTCCTTAAGGAAGCTTTCGAGCAGCACGTGACCCCCCTTGCCGCAGATGTGGAGGCACGCTAGCTGCTGAGCTCCCCACCATCCCCACCGCCACCGCCACCCTCCTCGCCTCCCCCCCCCCCCCCCCCTCCGCCTCCACCGACTCCATCACCGCCCAGCTCCGCGACATCGACCAGCGCCTCAAGGATAATGCAATTGCTATTGAGGTCCTGCAGAACACCGCAGGCCTCACCTCCCATGCAGGCGGTGAAGGACATTGCCGCCAAGCCAGCGCCTGCTGGCCTGGCCGGCGATGTTCCTCCCATCACGACCTGGGCGGATATGCTTAAGCAACATACAACCTCCACCATCTCCGCCGCCGCTGCCCAGCTCCAGCGGCAGACGCTTGACCTCCGCGAGGAGGCCGAGCTCGCCAAGCGCAGCCTCAATGCCATACTCAAGAACTTCGACATGGAAGAAGGTGAGAATTCCGAGAAGCTTGCACGTGCGTTTGAGAGCAAAATCCTTGCACGCATGGGCCTTCTTGGTGAGATTAAGCTGACCGCCCACCGCCTCGATCCCCGCGCGCGGGGTAAGGCAGGGGCCGGCGCCTCCGCTTCTTCTCATCTTTGAGAGCCCAGCGGACAAGATTTCGTTTCTCAGACGCCGCAAGCGGCTCGAGAAGACTCACTTCACCGTGGATGACGACTTGACCCTGGCACAGCAACAACGGTGACGGGAGCTATGGCCGACCTACCTCCAGCTCCGGCAGACCAAGGCGGTCCAGCCGGTGTACTGGAAGGGGGCGGCCATCTACGTCGGCCACAAGCCCTGGCACGCGACCCCCTCGACCACCGCGGTCCCAGCGACTCCCGCAGCCCCATGGCCTAGGGGAATACAGCAGCAGTAGTGTAGCCATAGTTAGACAGTGGCCTTGTACATGCCCGCCTATACTACAGGCACTATACCAGCTGAGGCCTAGCATTTTTAGTCATGTACATGTGTGCCTATGATGAGCCACCCTCCAGATGATGCCTAGCTTTATTTTATTATGCCGTGCCCATGCAGAGAGCTGAGCACTCTCTGCTGAGATGTCATGCCCTAGCTCTTGTATAGCCATAATAATCTTCCCCCACATGACATGCTCCCCCTTAGCTGGGCATAGCGTGATAGATCATGAGGGTGCAGGTGCCCTGGTGCACCTAGAGCAAGGGTAGCTTACATTCCCACCCTTGCATGAAGTAGCCTAGAATGTATCATAGGCCATATGCCCCTTCTCAAGGGCTATGTGCTACATATACTCCCAACGGAGTTATGTTCCTAATGCACCTAAGAAGGGGCATATGGTTTTAATGTAATACAGTCTGGGCTACAACCTGCGGGTGGGGGGGTGTACACAACCACCTACTCTGGGTGCACGAGGTGTCCCTGCACCACCATGAGGTATCATACCCTAAGGCCTGGCATGGCCGGTGGAAGATGATTATGGCTAGCTAGGGTGGGGTTGCTGAGGGTGCTGGGGCGGCAGGGGTCGCCTGCCAGGGCTAATTTTGAAATACAATATTAATATTTCCCCAGTCCATTTGTCTGGCATGTTGTGGTTGGTTGTCTCATTGATGTCTTTATCTTGCATTGTTTTGCTTCCCTTAATATTTTCCTTGTGGACCTTGATATTGCATGTTGCGGACTGCATTGCAGGGGAGCGCGGGCCTAGTCGCGACAACGACCGAACCCATTACAAGGAGGGCACGGAGGCAGGCGAGCGGATGCGGCAGGCTGTGGCAGCAGTGCAAGCTGGGATGATGGGGCTCAATGCAGCTGCAACCGCGCACCAGGTCAGCAGGGCTGCGCTAGGCCGACGGATCACTGGTGGTGTCGAAGTTGGCGCTGTGCAGGGGGGTGAGCCTGTGACTTGCCGGCGGATGTCGAGGCTAAGTTTGCCAAATTTGCTTCTGACATGCATGGCAGACATGGGTTACGGTTTCACTTGGGAGGAGCTCCGGATCGAGGAAGGCGAAGCAATTGGCGGGAGCCATGGGCATTGAAGAGTTCACAGCTTCCAACTGGTGGCTGAAAATGAAGTGACACAACTATGCCATGACGCATGGCGATCCAACGCCGAGGAAGGACTTGGGTAGTTGTCTGAGAGGAAAGACGCGAAGGTGCCCAGCGGGAGGGGTTAATGCTCCGTGACTCCCAAACGGGAGCACGAGTTTAATTCATTAATTAACAGGGCAACTTTGGCAGCTGAACAACCCGTGAATGAAGGACAGCCACAGCCATGGGCACATGGTTTATATTGTCAAAGAGACAACGTGTGCATGATCGATCAGAACAGGTATTTCATTTATACAATAATTACTTCATCAGAGCACAGCCAAGGCCGAGCGAGTGTTTGCTTCATGGTCAGTGGCTGGTTGCTTGGTCAGTATTCAATAATATATTATTCAATTAATTAATTAATTAATTAATTAATTAGACTCGTGCTCCCGTTGGGGAGCCGTCACGGAGCATTAACCCCGATGGATGGATGGATGGGTGCAAACAGTCCTACCGGTCTAATCTATCTACATCAGCTACCTACAACATCTATCTAACAGCATATTTACAAAGTTAGTACAACATCTATCTAAACAGCATCAATAAATAATATCATTATTTATCAAATATTATATATTATTAATAAATAATATATTATTCAATAAATAATAGCATTGTTTACCAAATATTATATATTACTATTATTATTTATTATTAACTGGGTTAAATAAATAATAATGAATTAATAACTAATTAAATTAAAATTTACCTGCAGGTGGTGCTGCACTGGCGACTGCGTGGGCTGCTCGCACACGTCTCATGGCCTTCCGCTTCTTGTGCTTCTGCGGCCGCCCCGGGCCGCGCTAGCTTCCTTGGCGACGCACAGGTGGGAGGGTTGCTGTCCGCGGCCTTCCTCTTCCCCAGAGATAACTGTTGCCATCTTTCCTTCCAAGCCCGCAGCTTCGCAGCCTTCTCTTCAGGGCTTTCCTCGTCCTTCCCCCCCCCCCCCCAAGACCTTGTCCTCATCCTCGTCCTCCCCGTCCTCCCCGTCCTCCCCGTCCTCCCCGTCCTCCCCGTCCTCCCCGTCCTCCCCGTCCTCCCCGTCCTCCCCGTCCTCCCCCTCGTCACGCTCCATGACCACGACCTCATCCTCATCCTCGTCCTCCCCGTCCTCCCCCTTGTCACTCTCCACCACCACGACCTCGTGCTCATCCTCGCCCTCCCCGTCCTCGCCCTCTTCCTCAGCAGACCCCTCGCCCCCCTCCTCCTCCTTCCCATCCTCCTCCCCCTCGTCCCTCTGTTCCTCGCCGGCCTCCTCGCCAGGCTCGTCGTCACCCCCGTCGTCATCCGCATGCACATGGAGACGTGCAGCGCTCTCCATGATCCGCTGCACGTATAGCTTGGCCTCCGTCCCAAACAGCAGCCGGCCGGCCCACGATGCGTTGCCACTCATTCCATGGTTGTTTACAACATTGAGCTCATCGGCACCGAGGAGGGCAATGATGATGAGCGGAACATCGAGGGTTTTGAATTCCTCAGCACGGCCCGTCGCCCGGGCGCCAGCCAGCTGTCGCAGCTGCTTCCAAGCATCGATGGTAGCGTGCTCTTTCTTAAACATGCAGTTTTTGATAGTCGTTCCAGCTGCATTCCCGCAATTTCTCCTCTGGAACAGCCTCGAGAATTAGGAACCAGTGATACAACTCTACAGTTGCCTTGGGAGCGTTGCCCTCGGCGTCTTTCATTGTGACGATGACGAGGGCTTTAAAGTGCCTATAGTCAACTAAGCCAGCATCCAGCATCCTCTGGGGGAATGCTGGATGCCCGGACGTACGTGTCTTCTGCCATCCCCTCACGAAGTCTGTCACTCAGCTGTTCTGCGTCTTCAGTTCAGGGTTCTCAGCCGTCAATGGAAGCAGCTAGCAAACTGGAAGCCCACCATATGTGTTAGGCGCTGCATGCTGCATGAGCAGAATAATTTAATAAACCGCTAGCCATGTAACCAATTAGGCCTTTCCCCGCTTTCCCCTGCTTTTTCCCGCTAAAAAACAGGGGTGGCCCTTAACCCGACTTTGCCTCCCCGGCCCCCAAAACGTGCCAAAACGGTCCCAACAAGAATTTTACCATGCGAAGTCGATGTCGCTGATTCCAAATCCGTGCTCGGAATGACAATCTGCCCAGTCCTGCGAATGCCAGGAGTTTTGCAAATATAAGGTGGCCCTTATAGGGTGGATTACTGTTACCTTACTGGAGGCCCCAATCACCATCGCCTCAGTTTTGACACTAATCTCCAACCCCACCGCCCTTGCCTCCAGGCCCAGACAGTCCAGCCAGGTCTGAATGTGCTCGGGGCGCGCGATGAGGGTGGTGTCATCCGCATAAACTGATCAGGTCGGCCAGGCGGTAGCCAGGTTTAACCCCGCCGTGCTCTTTCTCGTTAAGGATGTCCAAGCCTGGCTCGAACGCAGTAAAGCGCGCACGTGCCCGGCGCATGACGTGATCCATGACAATAATGAACAGGTATGGGGACAGGACACAACCTTGCCACACCCTGTGCATGGTGAAGGGGGAATGGTGGGGTGGTGCCTTCCGCAGTCCATACTACTGCTTGTGAGCCCTCATATTACAGTCGACGAATGGCAGCAATAAACGCTGGTGGTACCGGATCCAGAGCTAGGATGGCCAAAAGAGCCTCCCAGAGGACGGTGTCAAAGGCCTTGATATAGTCAACAAAAATGAAGACCAGCGGCAAACTGTCAGGGCAAAGGCCCGACGCACCTCCTCCATCAACCGGCACGCGACAAACACAGCCATGACAGTGTTACGACCACGACGGAAACCCATCTGAGACTCACCCATGCAGGTGTGGGTCCAGCGCGGCGCGGAGCCTGTGCAGCATCATCATGCGCATGAAGACCTTCAGCGCGGCGCTCTGGAGGCAGACACCCCGGTAGTTACCGGGGAAGCCCAAGGTGTACTGGAGGGGCGGGGACCTGATGATCAACCACAAGATGTGGACGCCCCCAGCGGGCTTGCCGCTCTGGCAGCCATGCTTAGAATGTTTGCCTAGCTGTGCCACCATACCTAGTCACGTGCACCGCTAACGCACGGTACACAACCAGCCATGCATAGCCTTATCTTAGTCCTAGTACAGCCATTTCCTAGTACAGCCAATTCCAGATCCGCCTCGGCGACATCACCAGAACGCTCCGCACCCCAGCCCCCGCACAGCCGGCAGCCCCATCGGCTTCCTCCCTCGGCAAGGATGACATCCGCGCCGTGCTGGAGGAGCACGTGACCTGGCCGCTGGCCGAGCAGCTGACATCGCTGAACACCACGCTCAACAAGGTCGAGGCCCGGGTCTCCAACGTGGAAACCAAGGTCGTCCACAAGCTACAACCCCAGTTCACGGCGCTACACACCACGGCGCAGGCTTCGGAAACGCATGCTGCACTTGTCTCTCGCCTTAACCAGGTGGAGGGCAAGTGTGGCGTGCTCCTGAAGAAGCTTGAGGCCATCACCGCCCACACCGAGGCCCTGGCCATGCACACAGGTCCCCAAGATAGCGGAGCAGACGGCCACCATTGCATCCCAGCCACCCCGGCAGGAT
This sequence comes from Mesostigma viride, assembly GCA_009746045.1. Taxonomy (NCBI): domain Eukaryota; kingdom Viridiplantae; phylum Streptophyta; class Mesostigmatophyceae; order Mesostigmatales; family Mesostigmataceae; genus Mesostigma; species Mesostigma viride. The sequence goes on from RPFO01000406.1 coordinate 1,905,548, forward strand.
GCTGGCGACCTCCCGCCGCTCTCCTACGCGGACCTGCTGCGGTCAGCGACCGCCTCCACCACCGACGCCATCGCCACAAAGCTCCAGGAGCTGGAGGACCACCGCCAGGCCCAGCAACGGGAGGTCACCGACCGCGCTCGCCGTGAGTGCCGAGTGGTGCTACGTCGCTTCCCCCAGAAGCCAGGTGAGACGTCAACCTCTCTTGCTGACGAGCTCAAGAACCAGCTTCTTACCCTCATGGGCCTGGTAGGTGAGGTAGAACTGCGTGGGTGCCACCGCCTTCCCCACTCACGGGACAAGGCGGCCCCCCACCAGTCCTACTCACCTTCCCCTCCCCTGAGGATAAGCAGCGGTTCCTCTCTCGTCGCAAGCGGTTGCACGACCTCACCTGGACGCTGGATGACGACCTCACCCCCGCTCAGCAACAGCAGCGACGCGACCTGTGGCCGGAATACCTCCGCCATAAGCAGGACCCCCAGAAGCCCAAGGTGTACTGGAGGGGCGGGGACCTGATGATCAACCACAAGATGTGGACGCCCCCAGCGGGCTAGAATAGCAATAGCCCTAGCTTGTAACCATTGGCGTCACTGCCGCTAAGGCAGCCATGCCTAGAATGTTGCCTAGCTGTGCCAACACTGACCTAGTCACGCGCCGCCAACGCACGGTACACAACCAGCCATAGCCTTAGCCTAGTCCTAGTGCAGCCATGCTACGCCCTGGCTATGTTCAGATTACATACTTGCCCACGCTCCTTGCTATGATATGCTCACATGGGTCTTATTGCACCCACAGTTTGCCGGATCGTTAGCCTGTCCTTTTAGCTAGCCGCGCCCGATTGCAGCTGTGGCATGCCTTTGGCATGAAGGAGACTGGGGGTCTCTGCCCTTTCTCCTGTAGTGCACACACAGGGATTAAAAGCACTTCGGTGCTCCGTGACTTTCCAACGGGAGCACGAGTTTAATTAATTAATTAGTACAGCCATGCAACGTCCCGGCTATGATCAGTTTACTAGCCATAACCTTAGTCCTCAGCCATGCTACGTCCTGGCTATGATCAGATTACTCGCCCACGCTCCTTGTTATGCCATGCTCACATGGGTCTTATTGCACCCACAGATTGCCGGATCGTTAGCGTGTCCGTTTAGCTAGCGCGTCCGAATGCAGCTGTGGCATGCCTTAGGCATGAAGGAGACTGGGGGTCTCTGCCCTTTCTCCTGTTGTGCACACTCAGGGATTAAAAGCACTTCGGTGCTCCTTGACTCCCCAACGGGAGCACGAGTTTAATTAATTAATTACCGGGGTCAGCAGCAGAGCCCTTCTTGTACAGCATGACGCGGATGGCCGTCTGCCACTCAGCAGGCGGAGGCTCGTCAGAAAGCAGGACATGGTTGCAGAACGCCAGCAGAAGACCCCTAACCGCCGGGTCAGGGGTCTTCAGCAGCTCAGCAGAAAGGTGGTCGGCACCGACCGCCGCATCGTACCGCAGGCGAGCAAGGGCGCCGTCCAATTCCTTAAAAGTGAAGGGGTGGACGACGTCGTTGGTGGCAAGGCAGCCCTCCTGCAAGGCGGGGACTTGGTAGTCCGCGGCCGAGGAGGGGGGCGCTGGCGGCGGCGGGGGTCCGGCAACCCCGAGGCGGGCGGCCGTCTCAGGGTGAAGCGGCGGGGGGGGGGCGCGAGCCCCACCTGTCAAGGAAACATTGTGGGCCAACCAGCGGTCTGGTAAGCCTTGACAAGGCTTACCGGCGCCGTGCCGTCCCCTGTGTGCTCCACCGGGGTGCGCTGCCGCCGGCCGCCGAGCCGGTCGAGGTGGTACCACATGTCCTTGCCCTGGTTGCGAGCTTGGCAGGCCTTGGCATCTGCGATGCACTGGGCCGCCTCCGCGTCCTGAGCGTGCTCGTAGGCCTCCACGAGGGCTGCCTTGAGCACCGGTTTCTGCAGCGGGTCCTGGTTACGCTTGTTGAGGCGGTGCCGGGCGGCCAAAACCTTGGGGTCCTGGCGGTAGAGCGGGCCGGGGCGGCGGCGGGGCATGACCGGGCAGGTGCCGGGCCGCCAGCAACGGGGCACGGGCCGCAAAGGCTGCCCGCAAAAATGGCGGCGTTGGGGGCACCCTTGTCCAGCTTGTTGACGTCCGCCTGGGCGTCCAGCGCCGACAGGTACTCCACTGAGTCGGCACCGGTTCCGCGCGTGCTCGGCGTCCGTCCAGTCCTCAGGATCTCCCCGGACCGGGCGTAGAGCAGACCAGTCAGGGCGGACCACTGGGGCGCGCCGCTCGGGGACGTGGAACCGGAGCCGAATGGTCGCGCGCACTCAACCGGTGGTCAAAGCACACCGTGGGCGTGTCAAACACTCGGGTGTCCAGAACCGAGGTGCACTGACCTGGGCTGCCGTACCACCACGTAGTCCAGACAGGCCTGACGGCCGTTAGGGCCACGAAAAGTGACCAAGTCCTGTGAGGGACGTTGGAAGTGGCAGTTAAGACAGCAACCATCCCGCTATCCCGCAAAAAGGCAGAAAACAGGGGAGTGTTGTCGTTAGCAGCCATGTCAGCAGGCGCAAAGCGACTTGTCGCGTGCCGGTCCATTACGTTCTTATTTACGCGCGGGTAAACTATTGTGACGTGCTTTTTACGTCCGTGGAACCTTTGCGGTTTACTTTACCGCTTGGTCTTGGCACCGCGCCGCGGAATCACGCGTCCGCTGAATCGTCGGCGGATCTTCTGAATTTGTCCAAGTGCGAGTGCGTTCGCATTTGCGGTAGTGGGCTAGGGGGGAATTTGCCGGGGCCGTACCGGTCGTCACCGGGGCAGTCCAGGCGCCGGCGCGCGCCACTAATATAAAGGCAGGCCAGGCATGTTGGGCTGGCTGCCGGGCCAGTGATCACGTGCTCTGCCACCAGGACTACAGCGAGGGGCACCAGACTTTGTGGAGAACGACCAGGGCTACACGTGAAACGTCGCGAACGGTCAGCACGCTTTGAGCAGCGGTGCCTGAGATGGCCGGCAATTTAGCCTGGTAAATTTCTGATTGCGGCAGCGCTTTTTAGTGTTGCAAAATATCTACAAGTTGTTTAGCGTGTGCTTGGAAAGATTTGTTCATGAGATTTGGTTTGTGTCAGGCAAGCACCTGATCTAACGTTAAAAAGCGCTGGCTAGATTTGCGGAACCTTGTTCAGCGTATTTTGGTCGTCACTGGCTGATGTCATGTTGGAAAGGTTAGCTTGCGCGGGGATGAACAGTCGGCCATTGTGGTCGTTGTTCGTTCAGTTTTCACTTCACAGTTCGACGCAGTTTGTCTTCATGTGTTTAACTAGTAGAACAACCCGGCCGCAACCTCCGTGATGGTTGCGAGATTGTTTTCATGGGTCGAGGCGAGATAGGCATACAAGTTAAGCCTTTTTGGATTTGTCTCGAGGACAGTCGTCGCAGGGACTACCAGTATGGTAGATTCGCCTGGGCGCTGTCGGTAGCTTAGGGTGAGAGCGGTTGGCTGGGTGTTGGCATACATCCGGACAAGGCCAACTTCCGTAAGCTAGGAGCCGGGGTAGCGGATGTTCATGGTATTGGACATGCCGGACTTGCTTGCTCAAAGCTAGGCAGGCCAGGGGCTGGAATTAGCCAGTCTTTCTTGTTGATGAACATTGGTTTTGGCTAAAATGTATTCTCAATTTTATGTGTGAATAACAAAATCTTGTTATGTCATAAAGGTCGGCAGGAACTGCTCTTGCAACGGGTGGCTGCAAGTGGGGCAGAGCCCACACATCATCTTCCGTTGAAAAGGGAGGCCTACTGAGCTTGGCTGATCTTGTTTGACTATGCTAGGGAGGCATAGAGCCATGTTCTTTGGTTCCCTGAATTTATAATTGGTCTTTGCCCGCATGGTAATTGCAGTGGATCTGCATCTAGACCGCGCATGGGGCCAAGGGGGGAGGCTTCTGCACGGTAGGCGACAGACTGCCAGCAGTGCCCACGGGGAGCGTGGCATTGGCGTCGAGCAGCATAACCAAAAAGTGGCGGGCCGGGGTGGCCCCCTCAAGGCTATGCAAGTCCTCGAAGAACTTTTGGCGTTCCAACTCAGGTAGACCACTATGGGGTGCGTAGCCCGCCCCCACCGTGAGTTGGTGTTAAGACCGCCCCTCGACGGAGCTAGTGAAATGTGCTACCATAAGGCGTGGGGTTAGAAACTTCAGCGTGCTGAGGCTAGCAACTGCCAGCGGCGAACACAAAAGACCAACACCACCTTGGCCTGACGTACCGCTGCCAGCGAAGTAAAACCGCCAGCCACCCGCCAGGCGATCAGTGCTCACCATGCCAAGTGGCACCGAGCGGCGATGCTCTTGCACGCCTAGAATAGACACACGATGGGCTATGCAGAATGTGCAACGAGCTCCTCTACCCGGTAGCTATGGCCGCTATCTGCTAGCAATGTGCGTGCGTTGAAGGTGGCAAGGGCCAAGGACTGCCTGCTGGCCCACCACCAGGGGAGAACGGCGATGGATGATGGGGGTGGATGCAGCGGGGGGTGGATGTGGGGGTGGAACGGGGGGAAGGGAAGCGGAGGAGATAGTGCTTTTCATCGCATTTATTTTGTCCTGCAGGCGTAGGATGCGAGCCTGCCGCCTGCTCTGGGTATTCGGGGATGCTTGCAGAGGCGTAGAAAATCTAGCATGCGTTGGGTGTTGCTAATCTTGCTGCTGAGAGCTGTCGTTCTAGCCCGAGATACCGGCACCACCATGTGTCTCAGTCGACTGTTAGGTCGATGCATGGTAGTGGAACGGGGAACTATTTAGAGGCTGTCCCCGAAGCCTGTTAGCCGCGAGCCGACGAGGAAGGTTGTCTACCTACTGGCACCACCAGAGGCAGCACCCTTCTGGCTAGACACCTGACGAGACTCTGCTCCGGGGGTGTTAATCTGAGTGAGTTGCATGGGGGCAAGAATGTCGCGCTTAAATGCCGTGAGAAGAGTCGTCGAGGTCTCGTCTGCCGGCTGGTCGAAGTGCTTGACGATGACATTGTGGCTGCGTTGGGTGATGTCGGCCTCCTCACGAAGGTCGAGTGCTTGTTGCTTGAGCTGTGCCGCGATGGTGGAGGTGGTGGAGGTGGTGGAGGTGGTGTGGTGCTTAAGCAAGTCCGCCCAGGTGGAGGGAGCATCCGGCCAGCAGATGCCGGCTGGGCAGCGATGTCCTTCACCACCTGGGCGGTGAGGCCTGCGGTGTCGTGCAAGCACTCAAGGGCGGTGGCGGTGGCTTGGAGGCGCTGGTCGAGGTCGAGGAGCTGGGCCTTGATGTTGGCAGTGGAGGCGGTGGAGGTGGAGGTGACGGTGGTGGAAAGGTGAGGGAGCTCAGTAGCCAGCGTGCCTCCCATTGCTGCCACATCGGCAGCAAGGGGCCGGGGGTCGCGTGCTGCTGGAAGCTAGGCCTCCGTAAGGATGGAACGGAGTGCCGTGGGGGCGGAGATGGATGGAGCCCAGATCTCGCCATCAGAGCGCATGAGAAGAGAGTTGAGAATGGTGTGCTGGAGTTTGGGGCGGGTGCACCCGAGCAGAGCTAGCGTCGGGGTTATACCACCAGTTGCCGTCCAGGGTGATGAGTCGATTGATGTCGTGGAGATGGAGGCACAGGTCGTAAAGCAAGGCGTAATCCCCGAAGAAGAGGCAATGCAGGGCAGTTGCGGGGGACATGTTGGTCCAGTCGTGATCGTCGAAAGGTTGGGGCCGAAAGCGCGGTTCTGTGGGGCGCGAAACCCCTCCTGTTTTGTCGGCTGCCGGCGACTGCGTTTAGGATCAAGCGATGCCGATGGCGAGGCCGCAGGAGCCGAGTGCACTGCCAACGCTTGAGTAGTGGCCTCGCTGCCTGGCAGGCCGGGCGGAACTACAGCCGGAGCTGCAGGCGAATTTTCTTGGCTCATCGCAGCCGCCAGGCTGCGTTGCGCAGTCGAGCGTTTGCTCGTCATAATATTGCGTTTTTAGTTTCGGAAAAATGTATCAGCGTGTGCGTCTTAGAAAGACGAAGCGATAGTGATATTCACAGCCGAATTCGGTGCCCAAACGTGAAAGTTATGAGCTCCGCCGTCAGCCATGGCTACCTCGTGGCTCGTGGCTCGTGGCGAGCTTGTTGCGGCATTTAAGAAACAATCGACAACTTCAGTATCCGCCATGTAATCAAAGGTGAGGAGCAGGGGAGCCGGGCCAGCCTTGCCCCGCGCGCGCGGGGAAGGCGGACGGCTGACATCCGCAGCTCACCGATGAGGCCCATGGGGGTAAGGATGTCGCGCTTTACCGCGATCCGGCAAGAGACTCGGAGTCCTCACCTGCCGGCTGATCGAAGTGCTTGAAGATGACGTTATGGCTGCTCTTGGTGATGTCATGATCTCCCAACGGAGGCATGTTATAATTTAATTTAATATAATTTAATTTTAATTTTGGTGATGTCGGCCTCCTCGCGGAGGTCAAGCGTTTGTTGCTTAAGCTGTGCCGCGATGGTGGAGGCGGTGGAGGTGGGGTGGTGCTTCAGCATGTCCGCCCAGGTCTGCAGGTGGGAGGAGCCACACATCGTCGGCAGGGCCAGCAGGTGCTGGCCGGGCGGCAAGGTCCTTCACCGCCTGGGCGGTGAGGCCTGCAGTGTGTTGCAGGCACTTGATTGCAATGGCGTTGTCCTTAAGGCGCTGGTCGATGTCGAGGAGCTGGGCGGTGATGGCGTCGGTGGGGGTGGAGGCAAGGAGCTAGCGTGGAGGTGGCGGTGGAGATGGTGCATGTGGAGCTCGGCAGTCAGGCGTGCAGCCCAGGGCTGCCCGCTTCTGCAGCGAGGGGAGTCACGTGCTGCTCGATTAATTAGGAACATAACTCCGTTGGGAGTATATGTAGCACATAGCCCTTGAGAAGGGGCATATGGCCTATAATACATTCTAAGCTACTTCCTGCAAGGGTGGCGGAATGTAAACGACACTTGCTCTAGGTGCACCAGGGCACCGGCACCACCATGCTGTCTCAGGTTCAACCCGCCTAGGGGGGGGATCCTGGCACGGGGGGGAAGATCATCATAGCTATACAAAAGCTAGAGCGTGGCATCTCAGCAGAGAGCAGCTCTCTGCATGGGCACAGCCTAACTAAATAAAACTAGGCATCAACTGGAGTGTGGCACATCGTAGGCACACATGTACATGATTAAATAAAGCGTGTGGCTTAGCTAGGGTAGTGCCTGTAGGAGGCGTACATGTACATGGCCACGGTCTATCTATTCTACACTACTACTGCTGTATTCCCCTAAGCTGGGGCGTCTGGAGTCGTGGGGGCCGCGGGGGTCGCCTGCCAGGGCTTGTGGCCGACGTAGATGGCCGCCCCCTTCCAGTACACTGGCTGCCCCGCCTTGGTCTGCCGGAGCTGGAGGTAGGTCAGCCATAGCTCCCGTCGCCGTTGTTGCTGCGCCAGGGTCAAGTCGTCGTCAAGGGTGAAGAGAGTCTTCTCGAGCCGCTTGCGGCGTCGTAGAAAAGAAATCTTGTCCGCCGGGTTCTTAAAGGTGAGAAGGAGCGGGGGCGGCCCTGCCTTACCCCGCGCGCGGGGAAGGCGGTGGGCGACCAGCTCGATCTCACCAGTAAGGCCCATGCGACTAAGGATTTCTCTCTCAAACGCACGTGCAAGCTTCTCGGAATTCTCACCTTCCTCCATGTCGAGGTTCTTGACAATGACGTTAAGGCTGCGCTTGGCAAGCTCGGCCTTCTCGCGGAGGTCAAGCGTCTGCCGCTGGAGCTGGGCTGCGACGGCGGAGGTGGTGGAGGTGGTGTGCTGCTTAAGCATGTCGTGATGGGAGGAGCATCGCCGGCCAGGCCAGCAGAGGCTGGCTTGGCGGCAATGTCCTTCACCGCCTGGGCGGTGAGGCCCGCGGTGTTCTGCAGGACCTCGATAGCGATGGCATTACGCTGGTCAATGTCGCGGAGCTGGGCGGTGATGGAGTCGGTGGAGGCGGAGGGGGGGGGGGTGGAGGCGAGGAGGGTGGCGGTGGCGGTGGGGATGGTGGGGAGCTCAGCAGCCAGCGTACGACCCACAGCTGCCACATCTGCAGCTAGGGGCGTCACGTGCTGTGAGATGTTTGCTGCTCGATGGCGTCATTTTTTTTTTCGGATTTTTTTTCGAGGTCGCAGATGGTGTCGGTCACAGCTGTGGGGGTAATATTAATTTCAAGGTGCCTCTTAATTAATCTCGGCCCCCGCCCTCCAACAATTTGCCAATTTGACAAAAAGACCCCGACTCAGTTGCGTCGTCCATGAGATTAGGCTAACGGAGACATGCTCGGCCATCGGACAACGGGTGTGGGTGGCTACCCCCCCTGTAGCTGCTCGCGGTGTGGTGTGGCGGCCCTCCCTACCCCGCTGCGTGTCCGCCCTCGGCGTGGGGACCTTCCGCGAGGTAACCTGCATTTTCCATGCATTGTCCTTCCATCACAGCCGTATTCAATACAGAGGTAGGAGTAGACCAACAGATTTGCGACTGAGTGAAATGTAATGAATGCAGACGCATGGCATTCTTTCATGGCATGCAATAGAGAACCGATTATTCGAACTTGCACTACCTGAGCAAGTACGAAATATGGCTAACAGTTAAGGCAGGCTGCAGCTTCCAATAATCGATTCCTTGCTAAGCTACCCAGCGCTGGTTGTCTGATGGAGCGACATTCAGAGTGTGCGGACCCAGTATTTATTCACCAGGAAAAATTCAACGAGTAGGAACTGGGCCCCTCCCGGCGGTAAGCCGAGGCATAAGCCAATAAATGACACTTGCGTCATGAAGGGCACATGGCGCAGGCAAGCCACGGTGGGCAAGAACCCAGTCAGCATGGGGCGTGGCCCGAACCGGCCACTGCCGATGCCCGACGCTTCTGCCCCACGTGTTCATGCCCAAGGCTCCAAGACTCTCCACTTGCCACATCGACAGCCAGCGCTGGGCAAGCCGGCCCTGTGTCGGCTACATCCCACCAAGTACTTGAAGCAGGGTGGTGCGGCGCTACATGGAGATCAATGGAGGCGTGACGGGGAAAAGTACGACCAAGCCACGCGCCTGCTTGCGTGATATCCTTAGCGTAGAGGCGTGCCATGCGGGTGCTAGCTTTAGAGGGCGGCGCTGCGCCTGGCCTCGTTGCGCAGCGCGTTGGAGCGCACCAGGCAGGCGATGGTGTTGACGGCCAGCTTGATGTCGTCGATCGGGTTGCCCGGCACGACCGTCTTGTAGAGGTAGCTGTCAAAGGTCATCTTCTGCACGTAAGTGTCAGAGCACATCTCGACGAACGCCTCGCGCGAGGGGTTGGAGCGGTAGAACACCTTCTGGAGGATGTCCAGCACCTTGTAGGTGGCCCAGTACTGCTTGTCCCACCTGCAGGCGCGCACACGCGATAGAGGGGGCGCCACCACGCACACATGGAAACACGGCAGGTTAGCCAGCGGCATGCATCGACCCCAGAGACTATGCATCGTCAAAACAACACCGTCCGTCTGTTTACACCGAGAAGACGCACCCAAACGGACAGGCTTGCCGTTGAACACAGGGAAAAATTATGCTGGCTGGCACTCGCAGAACATAGGGGGGGGCTGCACATACATCTATGTAAACAGCGTGCCTGTGTTATACCCTGCCACGCACCAGGGTACAAGTTGATATATGGCGGTGCCACAACACATGACGGTGCACTAGGGGGGTGGGTGGGTGGGGGGGGGGGGGCGTGTGGTTAGGGCTCGGGGCAAGCACAGGCGGCCGCGGATTCCCAAGGAGACGTGTGCCCAGTTGCACGCAAGCGTGCAGTCATGCATGCCTCTCACCCCGTGCAACACGCGCAGAGGCGATGGTCTGTGGTGCCTGCGAGCCCTGTGTGCGTTCCTCCTACCAACGACCACTTGACTCCTCAAACTCCCCCATGCCATACACAGCCAATCATGTCAACATAATAGAGAACATAATCGACAACTACTCCATGCCCATCACTAAGAAACATGGCACATCTGCAGGGCTCGCAGAGGCCTGCATTGAACTCCGGGTACTCTCCCCCGCACGGCCCCACATGCCAGCGCATGTATCAAGGAGACAACCACTGTGTGTATCAAGGAGACAACCACTGTGTGCATGTTCGAATAGGTGCCAATAAATACATCAGCCACGCTGACATCCCCACTTGACCTACCAGGACCATGAGGAACAGCCCCAGGGTGGCAGCGCATGGCCATTCCCTCAACCCTAAGACGCGGCATGGCGATGGACGTCAAGATCGACCTTGACTATACTATTGCCATCCATGATCAAAAGTAGGTCACCTGATGACTACAAATAAGCCCCACAATAGCGAAACAGAAAATAATACAACGAATATGAAATGGAGTATGCTCCCCACACAGGCATATGTGGTAAATTACCCAAACCGTATGCAATAAAAACAGTCACAAAGACAGGAGCCCATGTCTGCACTATTTGGCAGCAGGTTCCATGCACCACTGCCCAGTAGACAAAGATACCCCCCCCCCTCATTACTTTAGGGTAAGTCGAGCACCCAGCGCCACTCACTTGCTCAGGTAGACGCGCAGGTCCGACTCGTCGACCATGCGCGTGCCGTTGGCAGACCCCGCCGCAATGGCCTCCGCCGCCATACGGCCCGACTTGGCCGCAAAGTAGATACCCTCACCAGAGCACTTGGTCACGTACCCAGCGGCATCACCGACCAGAGCGACGCGGTCCTTGCAGCGCTGTGGGCGTGGGTGCTCGGGGATGGGGTGCGCCTCCACACGGATGATCTTTCCGCCAGCGATCTTGTCCTTTGCGCGGTTGCGCATGGCCGTCTGGTAGGTCTTGATCTTGGGCTTGTTGACCACAGTGCCCGTGCCAACCGCCACGTGGTCGCACTTGGGGAACACCCAGCCGTAGAAGTCGGGCGAGACATCATCGCCGACGTACATCTCGGCCAGGTCCTCGTAGTACTTCATCTTGTCATCCGGGATCTTGATGCGCTCCTGGAATGCAATCGCGTAGTCGTACTCGCCCGCGTCGATGGCCTTGGCGACACGGCTGTTGGCGCCGTCCGCTCCGATGACGGCGTCCACCTCCATGGTCTTTTCGACGCCTACGCCGGACTCGCCCTCGGTGTAATCGGTGTAACGAATCACGTAGGGGGCGTCCTTGCCGCTCGGCAGGTCCATCCCGAGGAACAGACCGTTAATGATCTTAGCGCCGTTCTTCTGGGCACGCTCCCTCAGGAATTGATCAAGAACCTCACGGCGAACCATTCCAATATACTCATCCTTGCCCAACGTCTTGCCGACATCCACCTCAAGGTTGGATGGGGAGATCATCTTCATCTTCCTGACCTTCCTGTCAATAATGCCCTCTGGCAAGTTGAATTCCCCAACCATGCAAAGAGGAATAGCACCGCCGCATGGCTTAGCATTGTCCAGCTTGCGCTCAATCAAGAAAGTCTCAATGCCATTCTCCGCGAGGGTCTCGGCCGCACAGCCACCAGCTGGCCCACCGCCGATGACAGCCACACGCAGCTTACGGCCCTTGATCGGGGCGCTGCGGGCGGATGCCCTGATAACAAGCGAGCGTCGGTCAGCAGACGACGACGGCGACGAACGGATGCTAAGGCGTGCCCCGGCAAACGACGAGGTCAGGCTAGAGCTCTGCGCGGAAGCAGATGCCTTCGCTGCCTTGTTTGGCTGGGCCGAGCGAGCACTCCGGCTGGCGATGGTCGCATCCTGCGCGAATGCGACCACGCTGGAAGCGTGGGATACCGCGGTAGCCATGGTTGAGTGGTTGAACAGTGGTCGAGGTGGGGAGGAACGTCGCGGTGTTCGCTGCAGGCCATAACACAACAGCAAAACGACGCGAGCAGAGACGCCACCGTCTTCGCACCTCGGTGGAAGCACGTGATTGGAGGGAAAAGGCGCGGCGCGGTACCCAGATTTGCAAATTAGCCGTTTCTTGGACAGGAAAAGGCCTAGATCCCGAGCTTGATCCAACCCGCTCAACTACACGCGCGCTAGTCCCCGAATTTCGGATAATGGATGTTTCACCAGTTCGAGGCTGGGGCCTGGGAGATGCCCTTTGGAAACAAGCACCTGCGCTCACTTACATCTACTACTAGCATATGACACGGGCGTAAGACCACCAGTTCAGTACCTATTCCGTACCAGAAAACAAAGCTGCACGACTGGGAGGGCTTCGAAACGAAGTTTTTGTCTGGTGAAGTCGACAGGTCCGTCCGTCAGTCTGTTGATGATTCCCACGCCGGTCATACCGTAGGCAGAGATGCAGTACAGTACACCCCCCCCCACACGTTTAAGATTCTCAGGTTTAAGATCATGAGCCCCTGGATTTGACCTCTACTAGTAGTATAATTGTAGTAGAATGTAGTAGAGATTATTAGAATCGAATCACAGTAGTAAGATTTCTTTAAGATCGTGAGCCCAGGATTGGTCGGACCCAATCTGAAACGTGTGTGGGGGGTGTAATTGAAGTCGACAGGTATGTCAGAGAATCCGTGCAGTCTATGTCCGGCTTTTGGCAGGTGCCTTTGGCAACAGAATCATTAGCCCCTACTAATGTTGTGCAAATATAGTATAGAGCCTCTAGGACATACGCAGGTACCTTTTCGTGCTGACACTGCCAAAGTGGCGACATCAGGCACGTTACCGTAGAAAATGGCTAGAACGTGAAAGTTACAACGCACGTTACTTGATACTAGTCCATCAGTTCACCGGCTCAGGCTCGGGTGCGGCGCTGGCTGGTACTCGGGCGGTAATTAGGATGTGGACTACCACCCAGCAGTGTTTCGATTAGTGGCGATACACCGCCAAATGTGGCGGTGTGGCACTTTTTTTGGCAAAATGTGGCGTTGCCACCCTATTTGACAAGGCCCCCAAGAAGCCACAAATTGGCCGTGCTGTTCTACTTTCTAGTTTCGTTTCGCCACAGAGTGGCCGTGCCTGAAGTTCACTCTAGTACAGGTTACGCCACAATTGGCAGTGTCAGCCGAACTTCCGGCCGGCGTTCCGCCACGAATCTCCCTTTAGAAAAGTGCAACAGTGCATACCGCTTAGTGCATGTTAGTAGCGCCAAGTGGCCCGCTGGCCGCTGGACAGGCTGAGCAGTGACTACCGTAGTGAGCTAGACCGGTGCAGTGTGCAGTGAGCTAGGTAGAATTGTATTTGAAGAATCAACCATAGTATTGTCCAATCAAAATCATCGTCTTCGGAGCAGTGTCTTAGAGACGACAGTATCCTCGAATCCATCGTCGAGAATGGGGACCGAATCGTTGCGACAACGATATAAAAAAGTACGAAAAAGTACGCAAAAGTACGAACACAAGCGAGCAAGTGCGGCAAAATGCGTCGAACTGTTACTCAGGTCCAATGGCTTCCCTGGTCTAATAACGCGCCCTATTAGCCTTTCACCTGTCACCGCCACACGGGTGTGTGCCCACCTTAATTAGGATTCGCTGATACTCATTTCCCCTCTCACCTCTTTGGTCCATAATTGGCTAATAAAATATACCCATTTCCCCGAAAAAAAAATGCGTCGAACTGAGGTCTACACGGGCGGCCGGCAGGCAGAGACCCGCCCTGTATACTCAGCCAGTACGGCGCCGCGCCGCGCTGACCCCGCCGTTCTACTTCCAATGAATGGCCAGCCCGCCACACGTGGCCGTGCCAAGCCCAATTTTAATTGGCTTAAAGCCACACATTGGCCGAGTCAACGGAAGTTTTTGTAGTTCAAAACGCCACAAGTGGCCTAGCGCCACTAGCAACAAAAACCTTAATCGAATCACTGCCACCCAGTAGTGCAGATCCTGCATTATGATGCCCAAGCAACCTGCTCGAGCTTACCTCGAGTGTTGGGGGACGCGAGGGAACGTTGGGATTCGAGAATTCCCAGTTCGCTGTTTCCCTTTCGACCCACCGCGCTCGCTGCATCTCGGGGGGCATCCTCGGTCGTCTTCTGTAATGCTGCCGCGCACGATGAAACACCGTGGCGAATGACAAGAACATGAATAATTTGTGCGGGGAATTATTCAGATATACTTAATGTCGTCTTTTCTGCTTCAAGGCTGATGTTCCTGCCGGGTTCTTTTTGGCGAAGTTCTATGGTTTCGGCGAGGATTGTCAAACGGCGCTTGATAGAGCGATTCTAGAACACACTGCAACGATAGATCTGGCCCGCTGGCTGGGACAGTGAACCCCGTTAAGGGGCTGGGTCTTCATCTCAGGATTTCCGCAATGGGATGTGCAGCCAGCCATGGACGCTCCTCTCCAGTGCATGCGGACGCACCTGTGAATGGCGACGGTGGCGACGCCTTCGACGTTGCCGCCGCTGGTGCACAAGAGGTAGTTTGGTCGGGGTGATGCACGGGCTCTTCTAGAGGTAGAATTCATCCAGTTCCTAACCTGCACAGCCACACTGTAGCTCCCTGCCGCTGCCGTCATGTTCGTAGTCAAACAGTACCTCCCTGCCGCTATGGTCGTGTTCGCACCCTGGTGGCCTCGCAAAAGTTAATGTCAACGTCGTTTGACCGCAAAAGCAGCCCGCTCCGCACAAACGTCCTGTTAACTGTCATGCTTACCTTGCGGGACTTGTACGATACCTACACGATTTTATCAGCTTTGATTGTGCTTCATGGATGAAGAAATGTTGACACTTGTGAACCCAAGGGAGCGTGTAGATGCCATTTCGAATCGTCTGTCATCCACCCGAGGCTTGCTGAGAAGCCTATTTCAGGGCTTGCCTCCCACTCCCCTGCTTCCGCCCTTCATTCTCTCTGTGCTTTCTAGGCTAAGCGACGGCAACCGCTCGTATTTATGCCCAGGTGTTACCCCTTATTTCTGGCCAGGTCTTGATGCTTCTCTCGTGAACTATCACGTCACCATCGCTCATGGGTAGCCATCTCTCACCAATTGCCTCGCGAGATCGCGTCCTCAATCGCACAGCTCTCACCTACCATGAGTCATGGCAGCCAGCCCTCGTCCTAGGTGCCTCACGCCCATGCTTGAACTGCACCTGTGATATGCCTATTGCTCGCGAGTATGTCTCTCCCACCCATTGCGCGCCACGTGCCGGTGTCACGTTTATATCGCGCCCACCCATCGTGGGACGTGTGCCCGCCTCAGGAACACCACCCCATGCCCGCGCTGATGCCTGCCTTGTGCCGTGTGCGCGTGTGCGCATGACTTGGCCGCGCTTACGTCTGATGCACCCCATGTGCCGTATTCTGCGCTGGTGTGGGACGTGCTTATGCTCGACCGGCACGTTGCTGTGTGACCTATACTGCGCTTCTGTGTGATGTGTGACGGGGGCCCTTGCGTGTGATGTGTGCCATGTATGTGCCTGTGCTTGCGAGTGACGTGTGCCATATATGTGCCTGTGCTTGCATGTGACGTGTGTCATATATGTGCCTGTGCTTGCGTGTGACCTGTGCCAGGAGCAGGAGGGGGACTACGTGGGCGATGGCGAAGAGGTGTTTGCCACCGTCGGCCGGCACACCCTGCGCGAGCTCAAGCCCGGCAGCGGCCAGCGCTGGCACATCTTCTTCTCTCACGTGGAGGCGACGGGTGCGGAGCAGAGCCTCACCCTCAAAGTGCTGCTCGAGGTGGCCTGCCCGAACATCAAGGTGAGAGAAGTCCATGTAAGGTGGCCTGCCCCAATGTCTAGGTACGCTCTGCTTGTAGGTGGCGTGCCGTGGCATCAAGGCGAGGGGAACTGGAGGGGTGACTGCCCCACTGGTAAGGTGTAGTGAGGAAGCCCAAAAGCAAGGTGCATGCAGCTCCAGTTGGCCTGCCGCAACATCCAGGTACGCATGCATGCCCCAACATCCAGGTACGCATGCCTGCCCCAACATCCAGGTACGCATGCATGCCCCAACATCCAGGTACGCATGCATGCCCCAACATCCAGGTACGCATGCCTGCCCCAACATCCAGGTACGCATGCATGCCCCAACATCCAGGTACGCATGCATGCCCCAACATCCAGGTACGCATGCATGCCCCAACATCCAGGTACGCATGCATGCCCCGACATCCAGGTACGCATGCATGCCCCAACATCCAGGTACGCATGCATGCCCCAACATCCAGGTACGCATGCATGCCCCAACATCCAGTACGCATGCATGCCCCAACATCCAGGTACGCATGCATGCCCCAACATCCAGGTACGCATGCATGCCCCAACATCCAGGTACGCATGCATGCCCCAACATCCAGGTACGCATGCATGCCCCGACATCCAGGTACGCATGCATGCCCCAACATCCAGGTACGCATGCATGCCCCAACATCCAGGTACGCATGCATGCCCCAACATCCAGGTACGCATGCATGCCCCAACATCCAGGTACGCATGCATGCCCCGACATCCAGGTACGCATGCATGCCCCGACATCCAGGTACGCATGCATGCCCCAACATCCAGGTAAGCATGCATGCCCCAACATCCAGGTACGCATGCATGCCCCAACATCCAGGTACGCATGCATGCCCCAACATCCAGGTACGCATGCATGCCCCAACATCCAGGTACGCATGCATGCCCCGACATCCAGGTACGCATGCATGCCCCAACATCCAGGTACGCATGCATGCCCCAACATCCAGGTACGCATGCATGCCCCAACATCCAGGTACACATGCATGCCCCAACATCCAGGTACGCATGCATGCCCCAACATCCAGGTACGCATGCATGCCCCAACATCCAGGTACGCATGCATGCCCCAACATCCAGGTACGCATGCATGCCCCAACATCCAGGTACGCATGCATGCCCCAACATCCAGTTACGCATGCATGCCCCAACATCCAGGTACGCATGCATGCCCCAACATCCAGGTACGCATGCATGCCCCAACATCTAGGTACGCATGCATGCCCCAACATCCAGGTACGCATGCATGCCCCAACATCCAGGTACGCATGCATGCCCCAACATCCAGGTACGCATGCATGCCCCAACATCCAGGTACGCATGCATGCCCCAACATCCAGGTACGCATGCATGCCCCAACATCTAGGTACGCATGCATGCCCCAACATCCAGGTACGCATGCATGCCCCAACATCCAGGTACGCATGCATGCCCCAACATCCAGGTACGCATGCATGCCCCAACATCCAGGTACGCATGCATGCCCCAACATCCAGGTACGCATGCATGCCCCAACATCCAGGTACGCATGCATGCCCCAACATCCAGGTACGCATGCATGCCCCAACATCCAGTTACGCATGCATGCCCCAACATCCAGGTACGCATGCATGCCCCAACATCCAGGTACGCATGCATGCCCCAACATCCAGGTACGCATGCATGCCCCAACATCTAGGTACGCATGCATGCCCCAACATCCAGGTACGCATGCATGCCCCAACATCCAGGTACGCATGCATGCCCCAACATCCAGGTACGCATGCATGCCCCAACATCCAGGTACGCATGCATGCCCCAACATCCAGGTACGCATGCATGCCCCAACATCCAGGTACGCATGCATGCCCCAACATCCAGGTACGCATGCATGCCCCAACATCCAGGTACGCATGCATGCCCCGACATCCAGTACGCATGCATGCCCCGACATCCAGGTACGCATGCATGCCCCAACATCCAGGTACGCATGCATGCCCCAACATCCAGGTACGCATGCATGCCCCGACATCCAGGTACGCATGCATGCCCCAACATCCAGGTACGCATGCATGCCCCGACATCCAGGTACGCATGCATGCCCCAACATCCAGTACGCATGCATGCAGTGGCATGAGCAGCCGTCATGGTCACGGGGTTGTGGGGTTGTCATCCCATCACGGGGTTGTGGGGTTGTCATCCCATCACGGGGTTGTGGGTTGTCATCCCATCACGGGGTTGTGGGTTGTCATCCCATCACGGGGTTGTGGGGTTGTCATCCCATCACGGGGTTGTGGGGTTGTCATCCCATCACGGGGTTGTGGGTTGTCATCCCATCACGGGGTTGTGGGGTTGTCATCCCATCACGGGGTTTGTGGGTTGTCATCCCATCACGGGGTTGTGGGGTTGTCATCCCATCACGGGGTTGTGGGGTTGTCATCCCATCACGGGGTTGTGGGTTGTCATCCCATCACGGGGTTTGTGGGTTGTCATCCCATCACGGGGTTGTGGGGTTGTCATCCCATCACGGGGTTTGTGGGGTTGTCATCCCATCATGGGGTTGTGGGTTGTCATCCCATCACGGGGTTGTGGGGTTGTCATCCCATCACGGGGTTGCGGGGTTGTCATCCCATCATGGGGTTGTGGGTTGTCATCCCATCACGGGGTTTGTGGGGTTGTCATCCCATCACGGGGTTGTGGGGTTGTCATCCCATCACGGGGTTGTGGGGTTGTCATCCCATCACGTGGCCCGATACGGCTATGGTGCCTGGTTGGTGCGTGCCCTTACAACCTCAGTCAGTCCTGTAATGAATCGAAGTTGTATGCCTCCTGCCGACGTTGCGCCTTGCCCTAGCTTTGCACGGTGTTTATCGGCAAGCTCTGTCGACACCTGCCTGGTGTGCCCCTGAGCGTGCCGGTCGGTTGCGCCCTGCTGGTTTGATGCTAATGGACATTGTTCAGACCAGCATGGTTCAGACCAGGATTAGATACCCAAACTCTGCCGCAACCGCTGCACCTCATCATCGATTCTTGGATCTATATATTGCTGTGTGCCCCTCTTGCATGCGGTGTCATGTTGCCCCCTCCTCCGCTGGCCTGCATGTTGGCCCCCCAGTTCAACTCCCTTGTTTGCCATGCTGACCTGTTTCCCATATCCCTTGTTTGCCTGTGCCTGCGCGATCCCATGTGTGCTTCCCCCCCCCGCCGCCGCCCATCTCCCCCCACACGCCACCTCTTGCCCTGCCCCGCCCCGCCCGCCCTTGCGCTGCGCCCGCCACCTGTCTTGCCCCGCACGGCTCCGCATCCGTCACGCCGCCTGTCTCGCCCCGCACGGCTCGCATCCGTCACGCCCCCCCTTGCGCCGCACCTGCCCCCTGTCTCCCCCCGCATGGCTCCTGATCTACCATGCCACCAGATCTGGCTGGACCAGGACCGCACCGCGAGCGAGTCCGACATGGTGACAGGTGTCAGCTCCTCGCTCTTCTTCTGCCTCATCCTCACTGAGGGCGTCATGAAGGACACCGATGTGCAGCTGCAGGTGAGGGGGTCATCCAGCATGCACACGTGGCCATCATGCATGCATGCAAACGTGCAGCGGCAGGTGGGTGGCCGACCATCTGTTGTGGCGTGGTGCATGCCGACAGCGCGCACTTGATGGGTGGTGCATAGCTGAGCTTGGGGCAGGTGTAGGTGGTGTGTGGCCGACCTCGCCATCATGATGGAGCATGTGTGGGTGGAGGGTGGCCGACTGGGTGGTGGTGGGTGGAGGGTGGCCGACTGGGTGGTGGTGGGTGGAGGGTGGCCGACTGGGTGGTGGTGGGTGGAGGGTGGCTGACTGCGTGGTGGTGGGTGGAGGGTGGCGGACCGCTTGGTGGTGGGTGGAGGGTGGCCTACTGTGTGGTGGTGGGTGGAGGGTGGCGGACTGCGTGGTGGTGGGTGGAGGGTGGCTGACTGCGTGGTGGTGGGTGGAGGGTGGCGGACTGTGTGGTGGTGGGTGGTGGGTGGCCTACTGTGTGGCGGCGGGCGGTGGGTGGCCGACTGCGTGGTGGTGGGTGGAGGGTGGCCGACTGCTTGGTGGTGGGTGGAGGGTGGCCTACTGTGTGGTGGTGGGTGGAGGGTGGCGGACTGCGTGGTGGTGGGTGGAGGGTGGCTGACTGCGTGGTGGTGGGTGGAGGGTTGCGGACTGTGTGGTGGTGGGTGGTGGGTGGCCAACTGTGTGGCGGCGGGCGGTGGGTGGCTGTACTTGTGTTTTTCTCTGGCAGCCCCCATGCGACACACATTCACGCACGCAATATGTGACACCAAGATTCTGACACGACCATTATGTTCCACCACCATACGTCTGCGTGGGTGCTCTCATCGCCTCCGTCCTGCCCCCAATATCTCTGCAACCCCCCCCATGTTGCGCACGCGCACATGTGCCATGCCTCCACCACCGCGACCATGTGTGGGTGCCCATGCGCCCTCCCTCATCTTGTCCCCAATGCGCCCCACCCCCACCCCCACCCCCCACCGGTCAATCGACACAAAACCGCCCCTTCCTCGCCCCCCTGCCCCCTCCCTTCCAAGAAAAGCTCCGCGAGGTGCTCATATTCCATGATGGTGGACCCCCCCCCCCCCTTTCTCCAAACAGATCCGCGAGGCCCTCAAGGCCAAGAAACCTGTTGTGCTTATCCACGAGACTGACGCGCGTCACGGCGGCGTGTCCCTGGAGACCTGCCTGGCCGACATGCCCCCCGAGCTGCGCTCCCTCTGCGAGCAGCACGCATCGGTCGGCCGCATTATCGCGTACAAGCGGGCGACGGAGGCGCGCGTCACCATGCTCAAGGCGCTTCTGGCGACGCTGGGGGCCACTGCGTGCGATGACCTGTCGCCGCTGTACTATGTCCCCGAGCTTCCGGTCAACTGGTTTGACCGGCTGGGCGCAGTGCACGAGGTGGTGTCGGCGCTGCAGGACATTGGGGACGAGGAGGTCATCGTCCCGGTAGTGGGGCTGGTGGTGAGTAGGAATGGATGATGTGAGTGGTGGTGGGGTGGGTGGTGAGTAGGAATGGATGATGTGAGCGGTGGGGTGGGTGGTGAGTAGGAATGGATGATGTGAGTGGTGGTGGGGTGGGTGGTGAGTAGGAATGGATGATGTGGGTGGTGGGGTGGGTGGTGAGTAGGAATGGATGATGTGAGTGGTGGTGGGGTGGGTGGTGAGTAGGAATGGATGATGCGAGTGGTGGTGGGGTGGGTGGTGAGTAGGAATGGATGATGTGGGTGGTGGGGTGGGTGGTGAGTAGGAATGGATGATGTGAGCGGTGGGGTGGGTGGTTAGTAGGAATGGATGATGTGAGTGGTGGTGGGGTGGGTGGTGAGTAGGAATGGATGATGTGAGTGGTGGTGGGGTGGGTGGTGAGTAGGAATGGATGATGTGGGTGGTGGTGGGGTGGGTGGTGAGTAGGAATGGATGATGTGAGCGGTGGGGTGGGTGGTGAGTAGGAATGGATGATGTGAGTGGTGGTGGGGTGGGTGGTGAGTAGGAATGGATGATGTGAGTGGTGGTGGGGTGGGTGGTGAGTAGGAATGGATGATGTGGGTGGTGGTGGGGTGGGTGGTGAGTAGGAATGGATGATGTGAGTGGGGGTGGGGTGGGTGGTGAGTAGGAATGGATGATGTGAGTGGGGGTGGGGTGGGTGGTGAGTAGGAATGGATTATGTGAGTTGGGGTGGGGGTGATTTATGCGGCATCATCCTTGGGATGGAGTTGGGGGGCTCACAGCGTGGGGGGTACTCACCTGAGATAGGGTTCGTCGTGGCCTGGTGGAGAGTCTCTTTTTCTCAAAGCTATAGATTTTACTACCTTTGCTAATTTGCTTTTGTTTCTCCGCATGCCAGAATAATTGTGTTTGTTGACATCTTGGTATGTCTGTCGGCTGTGGTCAAACTGCTAAGCTAGCTGGTGCACGCATAATCATAAACGGAATGCACCCACTGATTGGGGATTCATGGCATGGATGGCACCGCCATGCGCAACCCCAACCCCTCAGTGCAATCAGCTGAGCGCATCCGCCTGAGAACGCCCCCCTTGCCTGATTGTCCCCGCACCCCCCCCCCTGCCACCCACCCACCCACGGAACCCCCAACCACCAGGGCCCCTCGGGTGCGGGCAAGAGCTCCCTTGCCTCTGCCATCGTGCGGGAGGAAGGCACGCGACGCCGCTTCACCGAGGGCGTGGTCTGGCTGAGCGTGGGGCATGGTCCTAGCGAGGCCCATCTGTTGCACCTGTTCGAGGTGCTGGGCTGCGCGCTAGGGGTGGCCAGCGCGATGGAGGGGGGGCGCTGCTTCACGTCGGTTGATGACGCGCGCACCCGGCTGCAAAAAGTGATTGATGAGAAGCCGCTGCTGGTGGTGCTGGACGACGTGCGACACGTGGCGGACGCCAGCGCATTCGTGGGGCTGGGCATCCACGTGGCGCTGCTGGTCACGTCACAGGATGAGGTGAGGGAGAAGGGGACAGTGTGGTTGCTGGTCATGTCACAGGATGAGGTGAGGGAAGGGGACAGTGCGGTTGCTGGTCTTGTCACAGGACGAGGGGAGGGGAGGGGACAGTGCGGTTGCTGGTCATGTCACAGGACGAGGGGAGGGAAGGGGACAGCGTGGTTGCTGGTCTTGTCACAGGATGAGAGGAGGGGAGGGGACAGTGTGGTTGCTGGTCATGTCACAGGACGAGGGGAGGGGAGGGGACAGTGTGGTTGCTGGTCATGTCACAGGACGAGGGGAGGGGAGGGGACAGTGTGGTTGCTGGTCATGTCACAGGACGAGGGGAGGGAAGGGGACAGCGTGGTTGCTGGTCATGTCACAGGACGAGGGGAGGGGAGGGGACAGCGTGGTTGCTGGTCATGTCACAGGGAGGGGAGGGAAGGGGACAGCGTGGTTGCTGGTCATGTCACAGGATGAGAGGAGGGAAGGGGACAGCGTGGTTGCTGGTCATGTCACAGGGAGGGAGGGGACAGTGTGGTTGCTGGTCTTGTCACAGGACGAGGGGAGGGGAGGGGACAGTGTGGTTGCTGGTCATGTCACAGGACGAGAGGAGGGAAGGTTGCTGGTCATGTCACAGGATGAGGGGAGGAGAATGGGGCGCATCGTCATGTCACAGGACGAGGTGGGGGGGGGGGGGGGGGGGGGGGGGGGGGGGGGGCAGGCGGGGGGCGGGCGGCTGTGTCATGTGTTTGTGAATTGTGTCGTGCGTGTGCTCTGCCCTCATGAGGGGGCAAAGGGAGGGGAGGGTGTGCTGATTGGGTTACATGAAATGTGCTGAGCACGTTACAGGACAAGGGGAGGAATCCACCCACACGACAAAGGGATTGCCTTCCCAAGTCGAGAAGAAGGAAGGTGGCCGCGGGTCACATCACAGGATGAGCTGCACCTGCCGGTCTCCCGTGCGTCCGTGGGGGTGGGAGGTGCCCGGCTCATCGCGCGTCCACATGCCTGCCACTTCTGCGCGCGTGTCCCCCCATTTGTTCCCTCCCATTCTCCTCTCTTGCGTCCGCCTCTCTTTCCCTTAAACTATCCTCGCTATTTTTCCGGTGCCCCCAACGTTCAGTGCCACCCATGCTCGACACTAACCTATGCATGTGCGTCAACTCCCAATTTTCCCCCTGCCCCTCGTGTTTCCCTCTCACTTGCCTTCCCTTCCCCGCTATTCACTGCACCCCCCAGGTGGTCCTTCGCGGCCTCTCGGCGGTGGCGTGCCGCGTGCTCCCCCTGCCCATCAAGGAAGCCACCCACCTGCTGTGCCATGTGGCGGAGCTTGACGACGTCGACCCGGAGCGCCCGCCGCGCGAGCTGTCTGCGCTGGTGGAGGCCTGCCAGGGTCTCCCCCTCGCGCTGGCCATGATGGCGCGCGTGCATCCCGTGGGCGATCGCCCGCGAGACGCGGCGCACTGGACGGACCTGCACCGCCGGCTGACCCAAAAGTTGGAGGAGGACGCCAAGGCCCCCGAGGCCATCCAGCCCGTGCAAGGGAAAGGAGGGCCCCATCGCGCGGTGGGCATCGCCGCGACGCAGGTGACGCTGGATTTGCTCTCGGATGAGGGGGAGAATGGTCCAGAAGGGGAGGGTGACGAGCGGCAGTCGTGCGGGCTCCGGTCGGCGTACGTCCGGTTGGGCGTGCTGCAGGGTCACATGGCGGCCCCCGTGAGCGTGTTGTCCTTGCTGTGGCGTGTAGAGGAGGACGCGGTAGAGGGCATTGTCGACGAGTTTGCCGACCGGGGCCTCATGCGAGTGGGCTATGAGGACAAGGACGGCGGATCGGTCAACCGTGTGGTCTATCTTCATGAGCTGCAGCGCATGCACTTGTTGCGGTATGTCTTGAAGGGGTGCAAGGTTACGGTGCGGGGGGTACCTGTGTATTTGTGCCTGCTGGGGTATAGGAAAGGGCTGCTGCAGTCCAACGGGGAGGGGTTGTGCTGCCATTTGCCGCGGTACTGGGGTGAGTTTGTTGGTTAGGTGCAACTCCTGCGGTACGTGGGGTGGGGAGAGGGGGGGCGGGTGGGGGGGGTTGGTCCTACCTGCTGCGTTGTGTGTGTGGGGGGGGGGCTGTTGCGGGCCCAGCATGTCGTTAATCGCTACATGGCCGCGCATGTGTATTAAGATCACTAAGCTCCCAAGAAGACCAGCAGTTGATTGAATACAATAAGTGGAGCCCTGCCACAAATGCAGCAATTAACAGTGGCCTTAAGGTTTCTCAATCCGGACGCGAAAGCAAGAAGCCTCCAGGGTGGGAGGGAGGGAAAAGAAACAATTCCGGATCATGGCCAGCCTAGCTTGTTTTAGGCATGGTCCGTCGACACACAAGCTGACATCATCCTAAATTAAGTAACACCGGCATGCGTCATACGCCGGCCTGAACAGTGCTGAAAACGCCGATACAAATAACGTGGCCACGCACCCCCAGGCTAGTGCGTTAGCCGTACAGGTAGTCGTACAAGGTTCTCAAGACTGACAAACATAAAACTCGCCCATCGACCCCTTGGGCCGGTCCGAGTCCACTATACAACACAACTCACTAAAAAACCCAAATCAGTCAAAGATTCGTTAAGCAACCAGCCGACCCTACAGGTCCCCAGCTAATCTCAGCCGGTGCAACCAAACACGAATCTTTGCAAGCAAGTCGTATAAAACCTACAATTAATTTTCTCGGACCACTAACTTATAGCCACCGACCCTTATAAACAACCGGGTCATCCAAGAAAAATTCGGGCGAGCGTGAAACCCTTTGCACAGATCGAATTAGTCAGCCCATGTCGCAGACAGCCTTCCACATGCAGGCCAAGGCATAGCGGCCCTATCTTTCCCACATGCGTTTAATAAACTATATTCATAGAAAACCGATTCTCACCATGTAATGCCATGCTCCCACGCCCCCACTCGAATGCTCCCTGTCTCCGCTGCCCATGCTCCGGCTGCCCATGCGGCGCTTGTGCGCATGCTCTTCGCCATGGTCATGCTTTGGATGCCGCTCGTTAGATGGGCTTGTGCGTTGGATGCCATGGCTGGGTGCATAAACCTGATGCCATTTTATTTCAATGCTGTCGCTCAAGCCTCTGTGATGCCTCCGTGATGCCTGTGTGCCTTGTCTGTGCGTTTTTGCATCCCTGTCTGGCTGGGGCCCCATCCATGACCTATGCCCATGCCCACCCCGCATCTTCGCCGCTTCGGGGACGCCAGCGCGCTGAGCAGTGCTGGCCGCCTGCAGGAGGGCCACGACGTGCTACTGCAGGGGCTTAAGGCCCAGCTGGGTGTGAAGCAGTGGTGGGAGGTGCCGTCCGCTAGCGGTTCCTACACGGCCGCGATGAGCTCCCCCCTGGCGTCCCCCAAGTTCTCCCGCGCCCACGGCCTGTGCTCCTACACCTACAAGTCCATCATCTGGCACCTGTGCGCCGCGGGGCGGTCGCAAGAAGCGCACGCGCTGCTGCTCTCGCTGCCCTGGCTGCAGGCGGTGCTGAAAGCGCGCGGCGCCACAGGACTGCTGCACGACCTGGCCGAATGGCTCGAGGGCCATGAGGATATTGAAGAGGAGGCGGGGGCATCGCCACCAAAAACAGAGGCTGCATCGTCTGCACCCGGTTACGTCATGGGGGAGAGCGCGCCCACTGCGGATATGGAGCTGGAGCTGCTGGCCAAGGCCGTGCGGCGCAGTCTGTCGGATTTGTCCAGTGAGGGAGGCGCAGCGAGGCTCCCTGGGCAGCTGGTGGGCCGGCTGGGCACCGTGGTGTGTGCGGGCATGCCCCGTCTGGCGGCGCTGTGTGCCCAGTGTGAGGCGTGGGCGGGCGACACGTGGCTGTGCCCGATGAAGCCGACACTCATCGGGCCGATGGACCCGTGCGAGGCCGTGCTGGAGGGGCACACCGCGCAGGTGAGGGGGCTGGGGCGTGGGGCGAGGGGTTTGCCGGATGGTGGATCTATAAGGGTGTGCGAGGTGGGATGTGCCTTTTGGTGGAGACTGGGGTAGAGCGGGGCAATCGGGGGGCGATGCTAATGTTGGCCAGGCGGTCGGGTTGTTTGAGGTGACTTAATCATGACGGGGGGGCCCTTGACCACCCTTGACCACCCTTTCCCACTCTTTCCCACCCTTTCCCCATAAGACCCCCAATGAAGGTTAAATATTCAACATCCTTGACCCGCCCTCAAATGATAAAATACTAGTAATAGAATCTCTCCAGCAAACCAATCTCCCCCCTTTTTCTTTCCCTTCCCCCTCTTCCCCCTCTGCCCCCTCTGCCCCCCTTCCCCCCAGGTGAGTGCACTCGCCGAGGACCCCACTGGCCGGATTGTCTCCGGCGCGTGGGACGGCTCCCTGCGCGTGTGGCGCATGGTGGTCGGCGGCGCCATGTTCGAGCGCTGCCTGGAGACATTCGCCAAGGATGTGCTCAAAGTCGTCACGGTCGGCACGACGAGGCTCGCGGGGTTCAGCAGCAAGGACCCGGAGGTGCGCGTGTGGGACGCGGCCGACGGTCTGTGTGAGTGGTTCCTCGAGGGACACACGGCGCCGATTCTGGACCTGAAGAGCCTCAAGCGGGGCAGGCAGCTGCTCACCGCATCGGCCGACAAGACGGTGGGTGCCCAATATCCGTTGGTAGGAGCTAGGGTTCAGGTTGGGGCATGTGGGGTCCAGGGATCGGGGGGGGAGTTTGGGTTTGGGGCGGGGTTTAGGGTCAAGGGTTGATAGTCAGGGGGTAGAGAAGGGGAGGTTTAGGGTAAAGGGTTGATAGTAAGGGGGTAGAGAAGGGGAGGTTTAGGGTCAAGGGTTGATAGTTAGGGGGTAGAGAAGGGGAGGTTTAGGGTCAAGGGTTGATAGTAAGGGGGTAGAGAAGGGGAGGTTTAGGGTCAAGGGTTGATAGTAAGGGGGTAGAGAAGGGGAGGCTTAGGGTCAAGGGTTGATAGTTAGGGGGTAGAGAAGGGGAGGAGGGGAGAAATGCATGGAGGTGTTTGTTATGTGGCGCTCCCCGGTGCCAACGAGAACCCCCTGCGTGTGCTGTGCCAACCAGCAACCCATGCGTGCCAGGCCGGTGGCCGTTCATGAACGCCGGGCGGGCGATGTTTCCTCGCTTCTTGCCTGTCGCGATGACCATTGTCACCCGGCACCTGGATAGTCACGTCCTGCCATCTGTCACCTAAAATGGTCTCTGCCGATATGGCGTGGGCGTCCCTCCCGGACATACATGCGGGTGCAACCTCATGGCCAGGTATCCTCTCCGCCGCCACCACCTTGTCGATCCGTCCCCACCGACCCCTCCCGAGGCCGCCATCCGTGCGCATGTGCGACACGGCCGTGGGCATGCCCACGGTTGCCACTGCGTCATCGCGGCGAGTGTGCATGCCCCCCTTGCCTCGCCTCCGCGCTGAATGTGATGTATGTGCTGTATTTCTTGCGCCACGCTCCCTCGCCTCCCCATCGTCCCCAGGACTGGTCCGCCACCCGGGCGCTGGGGCATCCCGCCACCCCCTACCCCCCTTCCTTGTTTTGCCTCGCAAAGGGAAGTTGCCTACAGCAGGGTGGGGCCCGCGACCCTCCGAATGGGTGCTGCACAGGATACACAAAGGAATGGATGTACATGAACAGTAAAGGAAGGGGTCATCCTTACGCCCCCCCCCCCCCAACCATCTTATGCATCCCCACTGCCCTGCTCATGATCTGCACCACCCTGCGTTCCCTCACGACCCCTCCCCCCTGGCCAGGTGTGTGTGTGGCGCATGACCGATGGCGCGTGCGAGTACGTGCTCGAGGGCCACACCGGTTGGGTCAACGTGGCCATCCTCGTGCCGGCCTCGTCGTCGCTGGCGACCGGCGGGAAGGACAAGGAGCGCGGGCAGGACGTGGTGGTGGCCGGGAGCGAGGACAAGACGCTCCGCTGCTGGCGCCTGGACGCCGCGCCCACGCTGGTGGAAGGCGAGAGCAAGCACATCGCGCCCGTGGCCGTGCTTAAGGGCCACACCGCCGCGGTCAAGCTGCTGGTATCGGTCGGCGGCGGCTGTGTGGTCAGCGCGGGAGGGGACAACAGCCTGCGCGTGTGGGATGTGAGCGTGTTGGGCCGTGGGGACGCGGCCGCTGCGGCGGCAGCAGGGGCGCAGCTGGCGCACGTACGCGTACTGGAAGGGCACCTGGACGCGGTCACGCATCTGGAGGGTGTGGCGGATGGCAGCGGGCGGGTGGTTTCGGCGTCGCGGGACCGGTCGGTGCGCGTGTGGGATGCCAGGAGTGGGGCCTGCCTCGCGGCGGCAACCTTGGACGAGCCAGCACTAGCCGCCGTCACCAAGCCGCGCTGCAGCGTCACCGCGCTGGTGGTGGTCTCGGGGCTGGGAGGGGCGGGGGTCATCGCGGTGGGGTTGAGCTACGGCGGCATATTGCTACTGGCACTGGACACGGGGGCGCTGTTGCGGGCGCTGCCGGGGCACAGCCAGGTGAGGGCGGTTGAATGGCGTCCTCGTGGTGCCGGCATGACTTGTTGGGTCACTAGCATTGTTTGTTCGATGTGCTAGCCTTGCTTGTCCGAAGCGCCAGCAGTTCCTTCGTCTTTCATTGCCTCGCATGCCCTTGCACCCCTCTCATGTCGTTTGCACCGTGATGGTCGGTGTGCCTGCACTTAACCCCTCCTCCCCTCTCCCCCCCCTCTTGAAGTTGCTCCTCACCCACCCTCTTGCGTGTACTGACCCTCTTTCCCTCCTCCCCCCTTTCGCGTCCAACAGGGTGTGACGGCCATGGCCGTCTTCCGTGGCACGCGCGGCGGGCCCACCCCGTATGCCTCCACCAGTAGCGGCGACGACGCGCTGACCACGCGCATGTCCCGCAGTAGTGCGAGCGCCGGGCGTGGTCCCCCTCCCCCCCTTCGCCTCATCTCCGCCAGTAAGGACCGGTCACTACGTGTGTGGCGCCTCGAGTGGGCACTCCTGCCATCCCCCTGCCACAACCACGTCGGCCGCGTGCATGCGCTAGCCGCCGTCACTGACACCAACGGGAACTATGTGCTGGCGTCCGGTGGCGACGACAAGACCATCCGCGTGTGGCCGGGGGCGAGGCACACGGGGGCAAATGCCAGCGGGGCGGCCGAGGGGTGCGATGGCAAGGGCTCGGCGGCGGCGGCGCTGTTGGCTGGGATGGGGCCACCCCCCTTGGTGCTATCGGGCCATGCGGGGGCAGTCCAGTTCTTGCTACCCTTTGGGAAGGGGGTCCTCATCAGCGCAGGGAAGGACAAGGTGCCCCGCGTGTGGCAGTGGTCGGACGCCCCGCGGCCGCTGTCGCTGGCTCTGGACGGAAGTGGCAGCCCTGGCCAGGACAAGGAGCGGGGTGCCAGTGGCGGTTCCGGCGGCTTCCGTTGCATCGCGGAGCTGGTGGGCCACGAGGGTGACGTCGGCGGCATGATCGCGCTGGGTGATAGTCGCCAGCAGCTGGCCACAACGTCGGCAGACAAGTCCATCCGCGTGTGGCGGTCGTTCGACTGGCGCTGTGAGCACGTGCTGGGCCCGCTGGAGTGGCGCACGAGCGCGCTGGGGTATGCTGGCGGCCGCCTCATCTCTGGTTCCCTCAACGGGGAGATCCGCGTGTGGGACCTGGCGAACGGCACGTGCGCGGCCACACTCAAGGGCACCTTGTTCCTTGATGTCCGGGTGTTGTGCGAGCTGCCGACCGTGACGGCGGCAAGTGGCAAGGAGGGCGATGGGGGGGAACCGGAGGGCCCCTGCATGGTTGCGGGTCTCGAGGACGGAGGTGTGGCCAAGTGGGATCTGGCGGCCGGCACAGCGGTCGCCTCCCTGAACCCGTTCACAGCGTTTATACCGGGCAACACGGACGACGAAATTGGCAACGGCAACGTGGTGGCGTCCACCCCCACCAACGCGCGCACCGTGCTGGGCCTGCTCCCCGTCACGATGACCGAGGCCAGCCGCAAGGGCCGCATCGCCAGCAGGCCGGGCGGGTCGTCCACGCCGCCCTCAGCCCCCGTCGTGCGCACTCGCTTGGTCAGCACGCACCGTGACGGGAAGTCACGCGTGTGGCGCATGGACAAGGGGGCTGAGGGGCTGGACCGCGTGCTGGAGGTCGTGGCGACACCTGGCGACATATCGCTGGCCATACACGGCGCGGTGGCGCTGGACGGGGTGCCCTGGGTGGTCACTGCGAGCGAGGACAAGATCCTGCGCGTGTGGGATGTGTCCACAGGGCATCTGGTTGCGTCGATATTTTTAGACCACGCGGTTACAGCTGTCAGCGCGCTGCCGCTGTCCGCATGCGCCGATGCTGCGTGGGCGGGGGCCAGCGGCCGCGGCGGCGCTGCCAAGGGGGAGGCGTTGCAGGGCCACGTCGTCTTTGCGGCGAGCGAGGGGGGAGAGGTTCACATGCTGCGGCTCATCCCAGGACAGGAGTAGGGGCATGGGCAGGGACAGGAATAAGGTGCAGGGGCACCGGGGCCTGGACCGGACAAATCCTGCCCCTCGTGGTGGGGGTTCACCGGCGTTGGAGGACGGGTTCACGGGCCCGTGGGGACACAAGGGTGTCATCAGGCAAGGGGCGTTGAGCAGCAACAGGGGGGGGGGGGTGCGCCAGCCGAGGGGGGTGCTGCCAATAGGTTGGTGGCTAGCTGCTGCTGTTGATGGTGTGGGGTGGGAGGTGCTGCCATTGGGGTGCAGTAAGGGGGTGATTCATCATTCATTAGTTGATTGGACTCGTGGTCCCCTCGGAGTGGGGTTTTTGGCCATGGGAGGAGGACAGCAGGCGCGGGTCCTGTACCCCCATGCCGCCGATCGACATGTGGGACATGGTGCTGTGATGTGGGTGGGGGCAACGAGGACCTAGGCGTAGTGCTGCCACCTGTCACTTTGGGTGCTCATCCGGAGTTGTGTTGATGATTTCATGCGTTGAACCTGCGGCAAGGTAGGGCGTGAGACCATTTGCTCAACCAAACATATGCGCTGCAAGGGGGGTGCTGGTGCAAGGATGCGGATGGATAGCGGTCGGCAATGAGGAGAGGTGGGAGTGAGGACTGCATAGCGCGAGGGCGTGGCCCTTTCAGGTCATTTTACAGGGCGCGGGGCCAATTTACAGAAGCAAAGTGGCTGCACCTGCGCAGGTGCGTTGCCATAGCCCAACAGCGAAACAAGCTGCGGGGTTTTGTCAAAGAACTTGTAGTGCTTTGATGAGGAACGGGTTGTCAGTGAGCAGGGCATCCTTATCCAAGGGCATAGGGACATGGCTGCAATGTCTGTTTCTTTCATCTGCAGGGAGGCCTCTGATAGATCTGCATCTGCATAGCATAGTAGTTTCATGTAGGACAACTGGCAGTGGGCAACCCAGGAACCAAGGAGCGGCTTTGAACAGTGTGTGCAAGTTCTCGTGAGGGTAGTCTGCTATTCAAATGGTATGCGCTACCGAAAGGGGTTGGCGCCAATATACGATGTCCAGGTCTGCCTTGACCAAGGGGCCCGCTGGCCCTCCAGGTCCATGCGGTCGGCTCTCGGAGCCGGCAGCACTCCTCCAAGAAGCCGGCGGTCAGGATCCCCATGGCCCCGAACTCCTCCACGACAAAGGGCACCACCCGGTGGTGCCCGATGTCCCCATTATAGGCCGTGAGCTTGGCCCGCTCAGCCCGATCCGCCGTGTAGCCCGCCGCCTGGGAGGCACCAACCACATGGCTATAGTCTATAAGAGCCACTTGAGGGGCGCCGGAGCCACAGAAACGTCAATGAGCAAGTGCCGGCCGCCTCCCTCAAAGTCCAAAACCACGATGTCAGGTCGGTGGTTGGGGGAGTAGAAAGCCGCGCCGTCCGCATCCTCACTAGAACGGATGCTCGCGTGGGGGAAAACGGACCGGACCATGCATGGCGAGCACCACCTTCAGGAGAACAGTGTGCAAGTACAAGTACCAATTCTGATTTTGTTGGCCACGTCCCATGCATGACAGGTAGTGGGTCCCAGTGGGATCCAAGGCCTGCCCGCAGCTACGTACCACAGGGCTGCCTGGCAGGAACAAGAGGTTGCGGGGCAAACAGTTGGTGTCGCAGCGCCACCAGATAGTGACTGGGCGCTGTTCGCCAGGACAAACGGGGGGCCCGTGGGGAGACCTCCGCAGTGACAGTGAGAACAGCCACGCGCGACCCTTGGCGTTGAGGTCATCAAAAAGAGCCATCCAATCCGCCGTGTGCAGAATACCGGATATATATTTATTAATATCGGACATACTGTTTGGTAGGGTTAAGTAAGTAAGTACTTGCGTGTCATGCGCAAAGGCATGCCACGGAGTACTATGCTAATCTCATTAGAAAAATTATTACACAAAAGTTTAAACAAATATCGTCTGCATCACATCAGTAGGGTTGGGTCGGGTACCGTGGGAGTACCCGACCTCGGGTACCGGTAGTACCAATACCGGTACCGAGAGGGAGCTGGGAGCCCCGGGTACCCGTACCGGTCGGTACGGAAGTCATTTCGTTGGTACCCGAGGTACTCGGGTACTGCAAGTCGGGTACCGGTCGATTGGGTAATGGCCTGCGGCGCCTACAAGGCCGAGACCTGTGCGGAAGCTTTGCGAGTCCAGGCCTCAGGTCAGTCAGGTGCCGGCCCGGCAAAGCATGCCAAGTCAGCGGCAGCCCGAGGAAGCCCTCATATTGGCATCGTCAGATATTAGCCGGCTCTTCAGTGAGTAGTGACGTGGCCATG
Source organism: Mesostigma viride (assembly GCA_009746045.1). NCBI lineage: Eukaryota > Viridiplantae > Streptophyta > Mesostigmatophyceae > Mesostigmatales > Mesostigmataceae > Mesostigma > Mesostigma viride. The sequence continues at coordinate 1,938,381 of RPFO01000406.1, forward strand.
TATGCCTACGTGATGGGCCCACGAGCCACGAGCCACGAGGTAGCCATGGCTGACGGCGGAGCTCATAACTTTCACGTTTGAGCACCGAATTTAGCCGTGAATATCACTATCGCTTCGTCTTTCTAAGACGCACATGCTGATATAATTTTCCGAATCTAAAACGCAATATATGACGAGCAAACGCCTGTCGACGCAACGCAGTTTGGCGGATGCGCTCGCCCATGAAAATGCGGCAGCTGCGGCTGCAGCTTTGCCAGCTCCGGCAGGCAGCGGTGACACTAGTCGTGCACTGGTGGTCGCCCAGCAACCTCCCGGGCTCCATGCCTCGCCATCGGCATCGCCTGACCCTAAACGCGCGCGCTCCGCCGACAAAACAGGAGGGTCTTCACGCCCCTCGGAACCGCGCTGTCGGCTCCAACCTTTCCAGGTCGATGATCACGACTGGACCAACATGTCTCCGGCCGATGCTCTGCACTGCATCTTCTTCGGGGACTACGCCTCGCTTTATGACCTGTGCCTCCATCTCCACGACAACAATCGCCTCCTCCTCCCGGACGGCCGCCGATGGAACGACATCCGCCTGCTGTTCGGGTGCCCTCGCCCCCAACTCCAGCACACCATCCTCAACTCCCTTCTCCAGCGCTCTGACGGCGAGATCTGGGCTCCATCCATATCCGCCCCCACCCTCCGTTCCATCCTCATGGAAGCCTTTCAGCAGCACGTGACCCCCCTTGCTGCTGACGTCGCAGTGCTCAATGGGTGGCCCGCTGGCTGCTGAACTTCCTCACCTCACCTCACCGCCACCTCCACTGCCATCTCCGCCTCCACTGCCCACATCAAAGCCCAGCTCCTCCACCTCGACCTACGCCTTCAAGCCACCGCCACCGCCCTTGAGAGCTTGCATGACACCGCCGGCCTCACCGCCCAGGCGGTGAAGGACATCGCCGCCCAGCCGGCGCCTGCTGGCCCGGCCGGCGATGCTCCCTCCACCTGGGCGGACTTGCTTAAGCAGCACACCACCTCCACCACCTCCACCATCTCGGCACAACTCAAGCAACAAGCCCTCGACCTTCGCGAGGAAGCCGACATCGCCCGGCGCAGCCACAATGTCATCGTCAAGCACTTCGACCAGCCGGCAGGTGAGACCTCGACGAGCCTTCTCACGGCATTTAAGCGCGACATTTTTGCCCCCATGCTACTCACTGGTGAGCTGGACATGTCGGCTGTCCGCCTCCCCCGCGCGCGGGGCAAGGCTGGCCCGGCACCCGTGCTCCTCACCTTTAAGAACATGGCGGACAAGCTGGCGTTCCTTAAATGCCGCAAGAAGCTCTCGAGGACTCGCTAATTCACGCTGGACGACGACTTGACCCTGGCCCAGCAGCAGCGGCGACGCGAGCTATGGCCGACCTACCTTCAGCTCCGGCAGAGCGCACGGGGGAAGCCGGTATACTGGAGGGGGGCGGTCATCCACGTTGACCACGTACAAGCCCTGGCAGCCCCCTCCTGCCACCTCAGACTAGGGAATCCATACCAGTAGTGTAGATTAGTCAGGCTTAGCCTAGCATGTGGCCCACGCGCATGTGCGCCCATAATGGCCCCCATGGATGTTGCCCTACTATCATGAAGGAGACAACCAGCGCAGACCAGAAATCGACCCAGCCCTACTATTCATGAACATCGAAATTATGAGGAAAAACAACCGAGGTTGAAACAGCGAATATCCACCAATCGTCTCCCAAAGCATTTTTGCTAGGAAGGTGCACAATACTGTCGATAGTCGATAATCCGATCTCGGGAGTCGGGAGGGGCCTTGGCCAAACAATCGACCAAGTGGAATACCTACGCAGTTCCACCCATCGTACCTTCCACCCACTGACCAAGCACACGCCCCACCCACTGACCAAGCACACGTTCCACCCACTGACCAAGCACACGTGCCACCCACCGACCGACCAAGCACACGTTCCACCCACCGACCAAGCACACGCCCCAGTGACCCACATGCCTTCGCCCCACCGGCCTCATGTTCAGCCTTAAGTTGGGTGTTCACGGCTTAAGCTGGGTCGCATAATTAATTAAACTCGTGCTCCCGATGGGTCGCATAATTAACTACAAAGATAGTCAAACATACTATTCTGAACTACTTGGAACTTAGAACATTTGCCAAAGTCCTATGCGACCCATGTTGTAGATAGATTAGACCGGTAGGATTTTGTGTCTGTTACGTCGCGTAACAATTCGTTGTAGTTACGGACGTAAATTAGGTCTTTTGCCTCGGTTGTCCTCGTAACAGTACCGTGGTACATTGGGTGCCTTTGGGGCGCCGCGCCGTGTACTTTACTAGTGGTCCTGATCCTTTGGTAGAATGTAGTGGACCAGCGTGCATCTGTAGATGTAGTGGACCAGCGTGCATCTGTAGGCGAGGGCCATGTCGGCCCGAGCGTGTTGGACCGTTGGTGACCATTTATGCACGTTCTACCCCTCGTGTGTGCACTCGGCGTGTGTTAAATGAATTGACACATATAGGCTTGGGTCACGGCAGTGTAGTTGTGTTTCCTTCCTCTATTCCTGGAGTAAACGGGTTGTGTAAATGGCTTATGGCGTATTATAGTAACACTTACGTTAATGCATTGAGATCTGGATCGGCTCGTTCGTCTTTCGCTAGGGGTTTAACTAGAGGAGGCTTGACTAGTTTAGGTAGCATCAGGCCAGGTAGAGGTAGAGGTAGTGGTAGATACCCGCGGCGTAACAATGGACTCGGAGGAATTTTAGATATAGAGCGAGACGACGATCCCCTGCAACATAAGTCATCGAATCAACCCTTCCGCGGCTGGGAAAATGAAGACGACACCTACTTGACAGGTAATGGGCGGGTCGCCTGCGAGCTGGGGGGGTAGTGCTGCCCGATTCGGGACACGCCCTGCCTAGAAGATAGACCTGCTCGAAGCGGAAAAGCCTTTTATAGATAGTTCCTTTCCCTCATTTCGTTTTCCTGAATGTTGCTTACCGTCGTAGATAGGTGATGTCGTAGATAGGTGATGGTTTCGGTTCGGTGTTGGTGAGACGATTAGCGTCTGGGTAGGTTCCACCTTTTCCTTCGTGTTGCTGCTCATTAGACGGCCGCACTCGCAGAAATTCACTGGGTCGCTGACTTTAGGACTACGAGCGCTGGACCATTGTCGCCCTCGTCATTTCGGTGATCCAGATAACCCAGCTAAGTCGACTCCTACCCCTTACACTCCTATCGTGACTACTCAAGAACAAGGTGCGTTACCATGAGCCAGCGGCGATCTTTTACTGCTCCTTCTCATTCGACTAGTAATAATAGTTTAGCGAAGTATTACGTTGTTATTACCCCTCAATGGGCATCTATTTTCTTATCGTGGGCCGATGCTAGGAAGTTCGTTCAGTCACGTGCTTATAACGTCTCCAAATATAAGAAGTTTATGTCCTTTGAAGAAGCTCAGACCTACCTCTTAAAGCATAGTGAATCAGATTTGGGTCTCCATTCTCGTCCTTCTCCTCATGCTCGTCCTGCAGTAGATAGTCTTGTTTTTGTTACACCACCTCCATCTCCTCCTTCGTCTCCCCCTAAACGGGCTGCATCCTCATCTAGCTTAGATACGCCTCTCACCTTAGAGTTCGGTTCCCTATCCATTACTGTTGCTAAAAAGGATTGATTTAAATTGTTTCCTTCTTTTAGGACACTAAAAGCTTTTTCTTTTCTTTCCTTGCCTTAACTTAGGCTTTGTCCTTTTTCCTTGTTGCTTTCAGTTAGATTCCTAATCATTTACTTAATTAAAAATGGATCCAGTGGGTGGTAACATGTCGCCTATACCTACCAACACTCCTACTATGAGTAATAATAATATTAATACTAACAACCATAACAACACTCGTGGTAACCGACGGGACTCCTTGGAAACGGTACACCATCTCACTCCTCAAGGTAATCTGCGTACCTCACCTCCTTCTCCTGTTACTGGTGGTCGCCGTCGTCCCTCACTTACCCCACCTACCTTTGAACAACGTGTCAGATTTAGTGATGAACCCTCTTTTGCTGTGAACCAGGCCCCTGCTCCTCCTGCAACCTTGGCTCAACCCCCCAGCAGGCCCTCACTAACTAACAATGTTGCTAGACCTCCTTCCCACCCTGTGCCTTCCATTCCTGCTTTTAACACGGGTCGTGCCTCTGCCCCTGTCGGCCCTTCTGGGCGCCCTAGTGCAGTTCCCTTTTACCCACCTGCTTCCTGGTCCTACCCTGAGACGGCCTATGAGGCAGCCCAGGTCCCTACCCGTGTGGCTGATTTAGAAGTTAATAGTGATTTCAGCACCATGCCTTTAGATGACAGAAATTATGATCATTTTGCCTACTCCTCTCTTCGTGAGCAATATACTGTACCCTTCTCCTATGGGCACCATCCTGAAACGGTGGCCCCTTCTAGACCCCTTCCCAAGACTTTTCCTCTTCCTTCCTTCTATCCCGCTTATGTAGCAGTGGAAGATAGTGGCCCTATGGGAAAAACTGACTCTTCCAATCCCCCGGTAAGCCCCCTGCTCTTCCCCTCTTTGCTAACCTTCCCAAGCTGGATGTCAAGTCTACCCCTCAACAGTTTTTCACCTTTATCATGTTGCTTACCCAGAACACAGAGTCGTGGCAGAATCATAATAGATGGCGTCTCTCTGATGCTGTATTAGTTCCTCACTATCTTACAACCTGCATTACTCCTGAGCTTGCTAACCTCATTCAGTGTGAGTCTTTGGCCTCTCATGCCTACCCTAACTCTGTAGCAGAATTGTTTAAGCGTCTAGAGAACCATTTAGTCCCTCCTGATTCAGATTGGCAGGTGTTACGCCGCAAGCCTCGGCCGCCACCTCTACCTCTACCTGTCCTGATACTACCTAAACTAGTGAGGCTGCCTCTATATACACCCCTAGCGAAAGACGACCGAGACGAACCAGATCTCAATGCATTTACATATGTACTACTGTAATACGCCATAGGCCATTTAATCAAACCCGTTTACTCCAGGAAAAGGGGAAGGAAACACAACTAAACTGCCGTGACCCAAGCTAATATGTGTTAATTCATTTAACACACGCCGAGTGACCACACAAGGAGTGGAACGTGCATAAATGGTCACCAACGGTCCAACAGGCTCGGGCCGACCTGGCCCTCGCCTGCAGAAACACAGAAACACAAGCAGGTGCACAGATGCACGCCTGTCCACTACATTCTACAAAAGGATAAGGACCACTAATATAGTACGCGGCGCGGCGCCCAAAGGCACCCACTATACCACAGTACTGTTACGGGGACAATCATGTCCAAACTAGAACTGCACGTAACCTAGGAACAACCGAGGCCAAGGACCTAATTTACGTCCGTAACTACAACGAATTGTTACGCGACGTAACACCTCCCCCCCACAAAAGGTAGGGAGCCCTCTCCCTACGCAGAGAGGAGGGAACCAGAGGGGTAGGAAAATAATCCTAACGCACCCAGCACACACCAACACAATCGATAGACCATCCCAGATACAAAGCACCAATAGTTCACACGGTCTCCACCACCACGCCGGGTGGTGTAGGGTTAGCCAGCACCAAGCCTGGTGGTAGGTTCCCCTAACTGCCTGGAACGGAGTCCTGGCCGGGGGGGACGGCACTGGGCAGGACACACAGAGTAAACACATCAGCGCTAAGGACCAAGAACAGCCAACCAACTGGCCAGAATATGAGGGCGACTCTACATACCGGAGGGACAACACCCTCAGGTCGGGCCTAAGGCCCTCTATCTAGTGGCCATCCGTCTGGTAAGTGCCACGAGAGGCCAGCAGGACCTCCAGGTAGGCCTGGTAGTGAGCCACATCCTCAACATTGTCATGCCTATCTACAGTGAGGAAAACATCGGCCCACACGCCGTCAGGAAAGAGGCCCAGGAAGGCCCAGTAATACCTATGCTGCGTGAGGACGACCTGGCCACGGGCCCAGTCCAGAAAGCCACAGGCAAAGAGGCGAAGGAAAGGCTCTACCGCGATCAGGCAAAGGGCCCGCAGGAGGAGGCGATGGTACCGAATCCGAGGGCGCATACCCGTCGGGAAGAACAGGTCCACCAGGGGCTCCACGTTGGACGGCCACAACCGGATGTGCCGAACCTCGCGGGAGCGCCACCGACGAACACACTGTCGCGACCCGAATGTCTCTAGGTAGTCGCTGGCACGAGGAGGAGGGTGACCGCGGGAGTCTAGACCCTGGCCCGGGATAGGCGCCGGGCGGCGGGCATCCCACTCAAGGATGGGCTGGAGGACCGTAGTGTACGCCGCACCCGGCACCGCAGGAAACTCTACTGTAAGGGCATCCGAAGCCATAATGCCCAGAGGGGGAGGGTAAGCCCACTGAAACCCACCGTAGGTGTCCAAGTCGTTGTGGCGCCTCGCCCAGCGATACAGGACGCGCCGGACCAGGATCTCACCCTCGAACACCGGATCAGCTAAAATAACCATGTCGAACGGAGGCCGATCAGTCTCAATGGGTAGGCCACGATCCCGGGGCGCCCGACACACCTGGGAGAACCCATAGGACATGGGAGAGATGGCAAGCTCAGCAGAGGCGCGCGGCAGGTCACACTGTCGGCAGGCGAGTGCGGACATACCATACCCCGGAATGGGCGTGTCACGCGACTCCGGCGTCGCGTGCACCACAGAAGGAGCCCTGTCCCGATCACCCTGGGACAACTCCCTGAGGGAATCGGCAGCGCGGGTGGCGCGAGGATCCTGACCGGTGGACCGAACAACCGCGGCCAAAGACCGCGAGGCCGAAGGAGGAGGGACCGGAGCAGGGGCTGACGCAGGGGCAGGAGCCGACACCGACGCAGGGGGCACTGGTAAAACAGGAGGTCGCGCCGGACCCGAAGCCAGAGAGGGCCGTGACGGACCCGCCAACGACGCAGGCGCGCCGGTCTCCGTTGCCGGTGCACCCTCAGGCCACATGTTGAAAATGGGGCCCGTAGGGACAGGCAGTCCTGCATAAGATTGACTACCATCCAGGCCCCAGTCAGGAACCGGAATCCTCTGCGGAGGACCACCCTCCCAAAGTCTGGGAAGCCCGCTAGTATCGCCAAAGAAACCCCGCGACGTCTGCGCCTGAGCGGGAGGAGGCTCGGAAGCAGCGACGGAGGGCGAGCTAACAGGGGCAGGAGACTCCCGCGTAGGCGCAGGTAGAGCGGTAACAGGCGCAGAGGCAGCAGGAGTCGCAGGAGCCGCCGGAACCACAGCGACCGCGGGCGCAGGCGGGGGCGCGGGCGAAGCCGTAGTCGCCGGGGCGACAGAAGGGGTAGGGGGCGCGGATCCAGCCGGCGTGGCCGGGACCTGCGCCTGGGCCGCAAGGAAGGCCCCAAACGCCGTGGTCAAAGACTGGATCTGAGCCTGCATAGCCGAGACCGTCGCCGAAAGAGGATCAGGCAAACCCGAAGGGGTAGGCTCCACTGCGACATCCCGGGTCGACCGAGGGGACGACGGGACCGGAGAGGGAGGAACAGACGCCGAGGAGGCGGACGCAGCGCTCGAGGCAGAATAATCTGGAGTATAATGTACCTCGGCTGGGGCGCCCGAAGGGGTAGGACCACTAACCGCTAGTCCCGCCGACTGATCAGCTATCTCCATGAACTCTACGGCCCGTAAAAGGTCGCAGGGGTTCTCGTCTACCTCAGCATCACCCTCAGCTGGAAGCCACGGGAACACCTCCCGTAGGCAGGTACGGCCCACAGGAGTGGAGAGGTAGGAGAACACACGGCAACACCGGAGAACCGCATCTATCTGCCCCAAGGCGGGACAGCTGGAACCACACCCCAACAAACAGTGTCCGGCATCATCGAACCCGTGCAGGACAAGCTGGTGCGGCTCATCAGGGGAAGGACCATACCACGTGACCCCGAAGAGGGCCGCCCTGACTAAGCCCGCATGTTGGGCCTGAAGGGCCGGCTGCACCACGCCACCCGGGTAACTGATCGCGACACCCAGCGGCCCGGAAGGGCCTCGAAATACAGCTCAGGGTCCGGTGGGGGCGGGGACGGCAGCGAGCTCTCAGCCGGAGGGGTAGGCTCTGACATGACGGCTGCGGAGGGGAGGGGACAACCAACCATCCGTCGACAGCAGACATAACATAAGAGAGGAGAAGGTCTACAACTAGAGCTTATGCAGGGTTTTATACTCCTGCAGCAGGCGACTACACCCATCTAGCTCACTCTCAGTATACCAGACCTTATCTACCTCACTACGAGCATACATCCACTTCACCTTATACTGGCGCTGGGTACCGCGGCCTTTTTTGATATCTCTATGGGCCACGATACCCTCTACCTCATCCTCTACCTCACCAGTATCCGGGTTATGCTCTAAAGGGGCAGGGGCCAATTCTCTACCAGCGAACGTGCTCTGATGATAGAGCTTCAGCTGGCTTCTATGAAAGGTGCGAGAGTGGGTCTGCCAAGAGGTAGGAATATCTATCTCATACAGAAAATTACCTACTCTAGACAACACACGGAAAGGTCCTAAGAAGGCGGGCCTAAGTTTCACTTTCAGTTCAGCTTCGAACTTATGAGCGAAGCGGCCAACACGGGGGCCTTCTACTAAGACTAAATCTCCTATTTCTATCTCAGGTGCTCTTCTATCTAATGAGGCACGCAACCTAGCAAGGTATTTGGCCTGCGCCCTATGGTACCCTGCAATAGCGTTGTCGTGTGCATTCTTCATCTTATCTAATAACGCCTGCACACCTTCTACAGTATCCCGGGACACATCATCCTTGTCCCTTAAAGGACTAGCTAAAAGAGAGGTAGGGGTAAGAGGTTGTCTACCAGTATCTAGGAAGAAGGGCGTATAACCATGCGCAGCCTGAGGGCAATTGTTAAGGGAAAACTCTACCAAACATAGGTAATCCTCCCAATCACTCCCAGAGCCATTCACATAGTGACGCAGAGCTTCTTCCACTACCCTATTCAAACGTTCTACTAAATGAGACGAGGAGGAGTGGTAGGCAGTACCGAAGGTGACCTTGGTACCGATAGCAGCGAAGAACTGCTGCCAAAAATCAGAAGTGAATAACTTATCCTTATCACTAATAAACTGCCTACTCAAACCATGATATCTATATACGTTATTAAGGTATAGGCGTGCGCAATCGCGTGCGGTGAGTTCTAAGGGACACGGCACGAGATGACACATACGAGTAAAACGATCTACAAAAACAAGGATCTGGGCGTTACCTCTATCATTCTTCCTAAAAGGTCCTACAAAATCCATCATAATGGAGTCCCACGGCATGATGGGATCAGGTAAGGTCCTAGGCTCTGCTATCTGTCCTACATTGTTGGGTTTCATCTCCTGGCAAGATTGACAGGTTCTAACATACTCATCTACATCCTTTAAAAGGGAAGGCCAGTAGTAAGAGCGGGCTACTAGGTCCCGTACCCGTTTACCACCCTGGTGAGCAGCTAAGTCATGCAACTCAAAGAGCAAGGAGGAGCGACAGATAGGAGGGACATACAGGCGCCATTGAGGGGGAGAATCTGCTATCTGCACATATAAAAATCCACCTACAAATTTACAAGGGTGCTTGCCTAATTGTTGGGGATGGGCAGCAATGGCAGCTAATGCTTCCGGCTCAGTGGCCGTAAATCTACTAATAAGACGTTCGAGATCAGAGGTAGGCATCGCTACAGAGGTATCCAGAACAGGTTTAAAGAGATCTCCTACCGCCTTGCCAAAGAGAAGGGGAGGTCCTAGAGGGACTATGTGTTCATAAGACTTTCCTGACCTAGTCGCTATATGGCTAAGCGGTATAGAAATTTTATTTTTCCCCTCCCCCCCCACCGAGACCACAGGAAGGGCCTCACACGGGAGAGAGAGTCCTACGTGAGAAAGGAGATCAGGCATGCGAACAGCTGTATGAAAGAGGTAGGCATAGGATTCATCATCAGGTAGTTCACCATACGGGGTTACACCCATAGTAGTAGGAACTAGAGTAGTATTGAGAACATCAAGGTCCTCGAAAAAGGAGTAATCTGCACGACGAGAGAGTGCATCTGGTACTATGTTATCTACACCCTTAACATACTGAAGTTTAAAAGGGGAGAACTGTGCTAAAAACTCCATCCAGCGCGCTTGACGAGGGGTAAGGTTGGGTTGTGAGAGAAGATGGGTAAGAGGGCGGTGATCTGTCTGGATAACTAATCTATAAGGATCAATCTCACAGGGTTCATTCAGACAAACATCAAATTGAGCACCTTTAAGAAAGTGCTGCCACGCGTGGCAACAGTACACCACAGCTAATAGTTCTTGCTGGTGGACGGGATAGTTACGCTCCGCAGGAAGCATTGTCCTAGAGATATACTCGATTGGCTGTAAGCCCTGACCCTGATCCTGGAGAAGGACGCCCCCTATAGCTACCTTGCTAGCATCTGTGGCTACAACAAAGGGTTTAGTAGTATCCGGTAGGATGAGTACAGGAGGGGAGAGGAGTAGGGATTTTAGACACTGAAAAGCCGACTGACATTCACTACTCCAAACAAAGGGGATATCCTTCTTTAATAGATGATTAATAGGAGCTGCTATAGTTGCGAAACGCGGGATAAAACGCCTATAGTAAGAAGCAATTCCTAGAAAACTACGTACACCTTTAACGTCGGTAGGGGTAGGCCATTCCTGAATTGACTTAGTCTTATCCGGGTCGGTAGCGACCCCGGCATCTGACAGAACGTGCCCTAAGAATGGGACACTTCTACCAGAGCGAACTTTAGCACGGCGCGCCCATAAAGAATTTTCAGCCATGATTTCTAATACTTTCTTTAAATCACGTAGGTGCGTTTCAAAATCAGGAGAATAAATAAGGATATCATCTAAGTAAGCTTGAGCACAAGAACGGTCATGCTCAGATAAAGAAACAGAGGAGAAGGAAGGATCCTTTAAATCAGAGGACACTTGAGGAAGGTGGGAATTTCCCATAACAGGTCTAAGCACTTCATTCATTAACATTTGGAAAGAGGCAGGAGAGTTACAGAGTCCCATAGCCGCTACTCTAAACTGGTAATGCCCAAAAGGGGTAGCAAAGGCGGTTTTGTGGCAATCCTCAGGAGCTATACGTAGTTGCCAAAAACCATCCGCACAATCTAGTACTGTGAAACAGGTAGAACCTTTAACCTTATTAAATATATCATCAATACGAGGTAGAGGGTATTTAGACTTCACAGTAATATCGTTTAGCTTCCTATAATCAGTAACTAGGCGAAACTTGCCATTTGGTTTAGGAACTAACAGGACACCAGCGGAGTAGGGGGAGTTACTAGGCTCTATCAATCCTGCTTCTAATAGTGATACTAAAATCTGTTTTAGTTCCTTTAATTCTGTAGGGCCCATTCTATACATCGGAGAGTGCGTAGGAACTGCACCGTCCTTGATAACTACACGGTGTAAAACAGAACGAGGAGGAGGATAAGAAGGAGTCTTTTCTTCAAATACTTTTGAGGAATCTATCACAGCCATGTATCTTACTATTTCATTTTCAGTAAATCCCACTCCTATTGTATCCACTGTATTTACATCTATATCCACACTATTATTAGTGATAGGTATCTCTTGTACTTCTAACTGAAGGAACATACATAATAGGTATCCATATTCCTTTAGTTCAGATCGCAATTCGTCATTGGACATTAATACTTCAGGTATAGGTCTACAGGAGGATCAACAGGTGTAGGAGGAGTAATATCTACCAAGGATAAATTTTCTAATCTATAATGACGTTCTGGTACCCAGTAGGAGCTATCTGGAAACCAAATGACCATAGTATCATAATTAATAGTGATTTTATTATCCTGATGCCAATCTAATCCTAGTAATACATCAGCTGTAGTGATAGGGCCTATAGTGGCCGTCAGGTTGACCGTACGTCCTTGTATGACCAGGGGAAGGGACACCGTACCCGGGGAATGACTGGTGCGACCGTCAGCATAATGGACAGTGACAGTTTTTGTGTGAGGGGTAGGGACTAGTCCTAAACGCCTAACTAGGGCCTCGCTCACAAAGGAGCTAGCCGCACCGCTATCCACTAACACAGAGACATTCAAGAGTTCATCAGCATGCAGGAAGGGGTCTACAACAGTATGAGGGACGGTTAAGCCACCATTCAAGAACATAAGAGGACGCACACGTAGTGGTAGGGATGATTCAGCTCCTACAGAGGTTATAAAAACAGGCAAGCAAAAATTATTATCTGGGGTACTATCTAAGGACCTGTCCAGGTTACCCCCGGCTGACAGGCCTACTGTTCCCCCTCCCCCCCAAATCCATAGGAACGAACCCCGAAGAAGACCCTGGCGGAAAAGCCACTGCTGGAGGGTCACGAGGGATTGAAGAGGGTGCGGGAGCCTGATTATCATAGGGGAACCCTGGGGATCCTGTCTGCACAGCATTCAGCCTACTAGGGGTAGCTGAAGGAATGCGTCCTGAAGTGGGACGAATAGGAGCACGCTGAGGGGTACGAGGAGGGCGAGCGTCGGGATGAGGGGGAGCACCCGAAAGGAACTTGGGGCACTCACGTTTAAGGTGACCTACTTCCTTACAATGATAGCAGGTAATATGAGAGACATCCAGAGCTGAAAGGTCAGTCACACAGATATCTAATTCTTCTACATAGGAGTTCTCCTCCTCAGGGGTAAGGCTATATTATTAATACGGGAACGGGTAGGAAGAGAAGGTGTGGAGAAGAAATCTGCTACTCGTAAAAGATGCTGACGCACATGCTTGAGGGGCAGGTCAGTAAAACGGTAGGCAGAGAACTGGCGCTTGACTTCACGCAATAAGGGTCTACTGAGGCCCTGAAGGAAGCGAGCACGTACTTCTGCACCCGACAAATCCCTAATTCGTACCATCTGAGCATCAAACTCTTTCATATATTCTTTGAAGGACTTGGTACCCTGCTGCAAGGTGCCAAAGGATAATCTATCCTGCCAATCTGCATCGGGAGGGACTAAATGGTTCTCTAAACGCTTGAACAATTCTGCTACAGAGTTTGGGTAGGCATGAGAGGCAAGAGACTCACACTGGATGAGGTTAGCAAGTTCAGGAGTAATGCAGGTAGTAAGATAATGAGGAACTAGTACAGCATCAGAGAGGCGCCACCTATTGTGGTTCTGCCAGGACTCTGTGTTCTGGGTGAGCAACATAATGAAGGTGAAAAACTGTTGAGGGGTAGACTTGACATCCAGCTTAGGAAGGTTGGCAAAGAGGGGAAGAGCAGGAGGCTTAGGGGGATTAGAAGAATCAGTTTTTCCCATAGGGCCACTATCTTCCACTGCTACATAAGCGGGATAGAAGGAAGGGATAGGAAAAGTCTTGGGTAGGGGTCTAGAGGGAGCCACCGTTTCCGGATGGTGCCCATAGGAGAAGGGGACAGTATATTGCTCACGAAGAGAGGAATAGGCAAAATGATCATAATTCCTATCATCTAGGGGCATGGTACTGAAATCATTATTAACTTCTAAATCAGCCACACGGGTAGGAACCTGGGCAGCCTCATAGGCCGTCTCAGGGTAGGACCAGGAAGCAGGTGGGTAAAAGGGAACTGCACTAGGGCGCCCAGAAGGGCCGACAGGGGCCGAGGTACGACCCGTGTTAATAGCAGGCATTGAAGGCACAGGGTGGGAAGGAGGCCTAGGAGCATTGTTAGTGTGTGAGGACCTGCTGGAGGGGTGAGCCAAGGTTGCAGAAGGGGCAGGGGCCTGGTTCACAACGAAAGAAGGTTCCTCACTAAATCTGACTTGGGAAATACGTTGTTCATAGGTAGGTGGGGTAATTGAGGGACGACGGCGACCACCAGCAACAGGAGAAGGAGGTGAGGTACGCAGAATACCTTGAGGGTGAGATGGTGTACCGTTTCCAAGGAGTCCCGTCGGTTACCACGAGTATTGTTATTGTTATGTTATTAGTAGTATTATTATTATTATTATTGGTAGGTATAGGCGACATATCTCCACCCACTGGATCCATCTTTAATTACGTAAAGGAATAGGAATCTAGAAGAAAGCAACAAAGGAAAAAGGAAAAACCTTGAAGGTCTGCAGCAGGAACAAAATTAAAATCAATCCTTTTTAACAACAGTAATGGATAGGGAACCAAACTCCAAAGTGAGAGGAGTATCTGAAGCAGATGCAGATGCAGCCCGTTTAGGGGGAGAAGAAGGAGGGGTAGCAAAGACTAGAGCTTCTACTGGAGGGCGACCATGAGGAATAGGGCGTACATGCAGGCCTAAATCTGTTTGGCTATGATCTATAAGGAACTGCTGAGCTTCTTCAAAGGACATAAATTTCTTATACCTAATTACGTTATATACACGATTCTGAACGATCTTCCTAGCGTCGGACCAAGAAAGGAAAATGGAGGACCATTGAGGCGTAATCACTACGTAATATTTAGCTAGACTATTATCGCTAGAAGAATGGGAAGGAGCAGTAAAAGATCGCCGTTGGCTCATGGTAACGCACCTGGTAGGTCTTGAGCAGTCAAATGAGGAGAACGAGGAGAAGGCGACTTATCTCGGGTGTCTGAAACCGAACCAGATTGACGACGCACGTAGGGACGATGTTTCCAGCGCCAGGTGGTCGTAAGTATCCGGTTTCAAGAATTCTGCGTCCGGCGAAGGGTCGTCTAAATACGAAGCAGGCACGATGCAGAAAAAGGGTAATCTACGAGACGCTAGCCGTCTCTCTATCGTCGAACCAAAACCAGCAACTGTCTACGGCAGTAAACCATCTTTCTAAGGAAACAAGACGAGGAGCAGGAGCTATATACGAAAGGATTTTCCGCTTCGAGCAGGTCTAACGTCTAGGCAGGGCGTGTCCTGAATCAGGCAGCACTATCCTCCTAGCTTGACGGCGACCCGCCCATTACCTGTCAAGTACGTGTCGTCTTCTTTTTCCCAGCCGCGGAAGGGTTGATTCAATGACGTATGTTGCAAAGGATCGTCGTCTCGCTCTCTATCTAAACTACCTCCGAGTCCATTGTTACGCCGCAAGCCTCGGCCGCCACCTCTACCTCTACCTGTCCTGATACTACCTAAACTAGTGAGGCTGCTCTATATACACCCCTAGCGAAAGACGACCGAGACGAACCAGATCTCAATGCATTTACATATGTACTACTGTAATACGCCATAGGCCATTTAATCAAACCCGTTTACTCCAGGAAAAGGGGAAGGAAACACAACTAAACTGCCGTGACCCAAGCTAATATGTGTTAATTCATTTAACACACGCCGAGTGACCACACAAGGAGTGGAAGTTACGTGCATAAATGGTCACCAACGGTCCAACAGGCTCGGGCCGACCTGGCCCTCGCCTGCAGAAACACAGAAACACAAGCAGGTGCACAGATGCACGCCTGTCCACTACATTCTACAAAAGGATAAGGACCACTAATATAGTACGCGGCGCGGCGCCCAAAGGCACCCACTATACCACAGTACTGTTACGGGGACAATCATGTCCAAACTAGAACTGCACGTAACCTAGGAACAACCGAGGCCAAGGACCTAATTTACGTCCGTAACTACAACGAATTGTTACGCGACGTAACAGCAGGACAGATTAGCCTTTGGTACCTTGCAGCAGGGTACTAAATCATTTAAGGAGTATATGAAAGAGTTTGATGCTCAGATGGTACGAATTAGGGATTTGTCGGGTGCAGAAGTACGTGCTCGCTTCCTCCAAGGCCTCAGTAGACCTTTATTGCGTGAAGTCAAGCGCCAGTTCTCTGCCTACCGTTTTACTGATCTGCCCCTCAAGCATGTGCGCCAGCATCTCCTGCGAGTAGCAGATTTCTTCACCACTCCTTCTCTCCCTACCCGTTCCCGTATTAATAATATTATCCTTACCCCTGAGGAGGAGAACTCCTATGTAGAAGAATTAGATATCTGTGTTGCTGATCTATCAGCTCTTGATGTTTCTCATATCACATGCTATCACTGTAAGGAAGTAGGTCATCTTAAACGTGAGTGCCCCAAGTTCCTTTCGGGTGCTCCCCCTCATCCCGACGCTCGCCCTCCTCGTACCCCTCAGCGTGCTCCTATTCGTCCTACTTCAGGACGCATTCCCTCAGCTACCCCTAGTAGGCTGAATGCTGTGCAGGCAGGACCCCCAGGGTTCCCCTATGATAATCAGGCTCCCGCACCCTCTCCGCTCCCTCGTGACCCTCCAGCAGTGGCTTTTTCGCCAGGGTCTTCTTCGGGGTTAGTTCATATGGATTTGGGGGGGGAGGGGGAACAGTAGGCCTGTCAGCCGGGGGTAACCTGGACAGGTCCTTAGGTAGTACCCCAGATAAAAATTTTTGCCTGCCTGTTTTTATAACCTCTGTAGGAGCTGAATCTTCCCTACCACTACGTGTGCGTCCTCTTATGTTCTTGAATGGTGGTTTAACCGTCCCTCACACTGTTGTAGACCCCTTCTTGCATGCTGATGAACTCTTGAATGTCTCTGTGTTGGTAGATAGCGGTGCGGCTAGCTCCTTTGTGAGCGAGGCCCTAGTTAGGCGTTTAGGACTAGTCCCTATCCCTCACACCAAACCTGTCACTGTTCATTATGCTGATGGTCGCACCAGTCATTCTCCGGGTACGGTGTCCCTTCCCCTGGTCATACAAGGACGTACTGTTAACCTTACGGCCACTATAGGCCCTATCACTACAGCTGATGTATTACTAGGATTAGATTGGCACCAGGATAATAAGATTACTATTAATTATGATACCATGGTCATTTGGTTTCCAGATAGCTCTTACTGGGTACCGGAACGTCATTATAGATTGGAAAATTTATCCTTGGTAGATATTACTCCTCCTACACCTGTTGATCCTCCTGTAAGACCTATACCTGAAGTATTAATGTCCAATGATGAGTTGCGTTCTGAACTAAAGGAATATGGATATTTATTATGTATGTTCCTTCAGTTAGAAGTACAGTGTCCAAAAACCAAATGTCCTCATTTGAGGACATAGTCCTCGTTTGAGACGGGGGGGGTCAGGGGCGCGGTTTTGGCGCCAAATTTGGTCCTAGGGTCACCTGGTGGGTTTTGGCGCGAAACTGGGATAGGTACTGAGCGCGCCAAGCCCCTGGGGTCGACAGGGATCGACCGTACCTGGAAAATATGAGGCGACGAAAAGTACCTACAATAGCAAGAACATCGCAATGCAATCGAGTGTTTTGTCGAGTGGCGGCTATGGGGTCGTGCCAGTTTCGAGGCTTGCCTGAATGTTATAGGGCATTATTTTGCCCCGGACGAAGACAGCATTTTAGATCGTAATCTAGTGATTTCGAAGATGCTATTCTTCACGTGCAGGTGCTTTGTATATGTCGAAAATTTTGTTCATGAACGGATTTTGGCATTGTTGAAGAAAATCTGAGAGCTACGTAGATCGCATGATAGGTCAGTTCGCAGTTCGGTTTTACAATTTCTTTTTCCGACCAGGCGCTGCGGATATCGCGAGTATGGGTTATGGTACGCTTCTGGGCTTATGGGCGACATGGGGAGAAGAGGGACCTGGGCAGTTGCATGCGTCAAAGAGTCTCTATTTTTTCGTCGTGATGTCGCAGTCGCGCCTGGCGAAAACCAGGGCGAGCGCGAGCCATATTTTTCTTTTGCCGCAAGGCTGGGTGCTTCCCACGCGTCACCGTCCTTTAATATATATTTCTTGAGCTGGCCCGCGCAGCTGGCGGCCTGGGCGCACGTCAAGAGCAAGGTTCCGACTGTCATTCTCAACCGCATCGTTCTAAGTAAGCGTGTTAAGCGGATTGTAACCTATAACTCTCGCAGACGTGATAATTCCGGTTGCTTTCAATGCCCAACTTCGTGGTTTTGATTACGTTTATGTCCGGGGAATAACGGAAGTTTGCTGGGCAGTACTTTCTTTTCCCGCTGCGTCACTGAAAAGGTAAACGGCCTTGCGTTATCAAAACAGCAGCGACTAGAAGTCGCTGTGCTTCATTGCGATGTGATAGTTTGATTCAACACATATACTGCCTTGTTGCTGAGAAGTTTTTCAAGGCTTTCTGGTATGTTGCCCATATGTTTCTAATGCTTCAACTCATGTCCAAGTGATCAAGACTGGCTTGGAAACTTGAGCTTGTCATGTTTACATTGTGCTTGTGTTACAACTTGTGCCTCTTTGCAGTATATGTTTCGTATATAACGTAAGGGTTCAGCATCATGGTTTAGCACCGTGGTGGCAGCCATGACCTCTACCAACGATCATGGACCTAAACTTGGCGAGTATTTGCTTCATATTTCGCTCGTTGGACTGAGCTAGCTTTACACCTGCTGTATGGCCTGCACCATGGTCCCTGGTTGCCAGTTACATTTTGTCCCCCCACCCTGGCAGGCTGCAGGGTCTAGGACTGCGAGGGTGTAACATAGACATGTTGTGGGCACCCTGGGTGCATTTTCAGGGCCAGCCATGACCTGGCCATGCCTTCTTTCTTGGCATATTGTTGACTTGAGTGCTATTTGGTCACTCGCGTAGCGACCCCCCTACATTCATAAATCGTAAACAATTATACAATGAGCATATTTCATGGATGTTAAGCATTGCAACTCTTGAACATATCATAAATGAACATGGTTCCATACCGTACCCATGGATGTGTTGACATGTGTTAGTTATTACAAATGGTATCCATGCTTAAAAATGTCCTCATTTGAGGACATTTTCTTGGTGATTAGACAACAGGAGATACCTATCACTAATAATAGTGTGGATATAGATATAAACACAGTGGATACAATAGGAGTGGGATTTACTGAAAATGAAATAGTAAGATACATGGCTGTGATAGATTCCTCAAAAGTTTTTGAAGAAAAGACTCCTTCTTATCCTCCTCCTCGTTCTGTTTTACACCGTGTAGTTATCAAAGACGGTGCAGTTCCTACGCACTCTCCGATGTATAGAATGGGCCCTACCGAGTTAAAGGAACTAAAACAGATTTTAGTGTCACTATTAGAAGCAGGATTGATAGAGCCTAGTAACTCTCCCTACTCAGCTGGTGTCCTGTTAGTTCCTAAGCCAAATGGCAAGTTTCGCCTAGTTACTGATTATAGGAAGTTGAATGATATTACTGTGAAGTCTAAATACCCTCTACCTCGTATTGATGATATATTTAATAAGGTTAAAGGTTCCACTTGTTTCACAGTACTGGATTGTGCGGATGGTTTTTGGCAGTTGCGGATAGCTCCTGAGGATTGCCATAAAACCGCCTTTGCTACCCCTTTTGGTCATTACCAGTTTAGAGTAGCGGCTATGGGACTCTGTAACTCGCCTGCCTCTTTTCAAATGTTAATGAATGAAGTGCTTAGACCTGTTATGGGAAATTCTCACCTTCCTCAGGTGTCCTCTGATTTAAAGGATCCTTCCTTCTCCTCTGTTTCTTTATCTGAGCATGACCGTTCTTGTGCTCAAGCTTACTTAGATGATATTCTTATTTACTCTCCTGATTTTGAAACGCACCTACGTGATTTAAAGAAAGTATTAGAAATAATGGCTGAAAATTCTTTGTGGGCGCGCCGTGCTAAAGTGCGTTCGGGTAGGAGTGTCCCATTTTTAGGGCACGTTCTGTCAGATGCCGGGGTCGCTACCGACCCGGATAAAACTAAGTCAATTCAGGAATGGCCTACTCCTACCGACGTTAAAGGTGTACGTAGTTTCCTAGGAATTGCTTCTTACTATAGGCGTTTTATCCCGCGTTTCGCAACTATAGCAGCCCCTATTAATCATTTATTAAAGAAGGATATCCCCTTTGTTTGGAGTAGTGAATGTCAGTCGGCTTTTCAGTGTCTAAAATCCCTACTCCTTTCCCCTCCTGTACTCATCCTACCGGATACTACTAAACCCTTTGTGGTAGCTACAGATGCTAGTAAAGTAGCTATAGGGGGCGTCCTTCTCCAGGATCAGGGTCAGGGCTTACAGCCAATTGAGTATATCTCTAGGACAATGCTCCCTGCGGAGCGTAACTATCCCGTACACCAGCAGGAACTCTTAGCGGTGGTGTATTGTTGCCACGCGTGGCAGCACTTTCTTAAAGGTGCTCAATTTGATGTCTGCCTGAATGAACCCTGTGAGCTAGATCCTTATAGGTTAGTTATCCAAACGGATCACCGTCCCCTTACCCATCTTCTCTCCCAACCCAACCTTACCCCTCGGCAAGCGCGCTGGATGGAATTTTTAGCACAGTTTTCCCCTTTTAAACTTCAGTATGTTAAGGGTGTAGATAACATAGTACCAGATGCACTCTCTCGTCGTGCAGATTACTCCTTTTTCGAGGACCTTGATGTTCTCAATACTACTCTAGTTCCTACTACTATGGGTGTAACCCCTTATGGTGAACTACCTGATGATGAATCCTATGCCTACCTCTTTCATACAGCTGTTCGCATGCCTGATCTCCTTTCTCACGTAGGACTCTCTCTCCCGTGTGAGGCCCTTCCCGTGGCCTCGGTGGGGGGGGAGGGGAAAAATAAAATTTCTATACCGCTTAGCCATATAGCGACTAGGTCAGGAAAGTCTTATGAAAACATAGTCCCTCTAGGACCTCCCCTTCTCTTTGGCAAGGCGGTAGGAGATCTCTTTAAACCTGTTCTGGATACCTCTGTAGCGATGCCTACCTCTGATCTTGAACGTCTTATTAGTAGATTTACGGCCACTGAGCCGGAAGCATTAGCTGCCATTGCTGCACATCCCCAACAATTAGGCAAGCACCCTTGTAAATTTGTAGGTGGGTTTTTATATGTGCAGATAGCAGATTCTCCCCCTCAATGGCGCCTGTATGTCCCTCCTATCTGTCGCTCCTCCTTGCTCTTTGAGTTGCATGACTTAGCTGCTCATCAGGGTGGTAAACGGGTACGGGACCTAGTAGCCCGCTCTTATTACTGGCCTTCCCTTTATAAGGATGTAGATGAGTATGTTAGAACTTGTCAATCTTGCCAGGAAATGAAACCCAATAACGTAGGACAGATAGCAGAACCTAGGACCTTGCCTGACCCCATCATGCCGTGGGATTCTATCATGATGGATTTTGTAGGACCTTTTAGAAAGAATGATAGGGGCAATGCCCAGATCCTTGTGTTCATAGATCGTTTTACTCGTATGTGCCATCTCGTGCCGTGTCCTTTAGAACTCACAGCACGTGATTGCGCACGCCTATACCTCAATAATGTATACAGATATCATGGTTTGAGTAGGCAGTTTATTAGTGATAAGGATAAGTTATTTACCTCAGATTTTTGGCAGCAGTTTTTCGCTGCCATCGGTACCAAGGTTACCTACGGTACTGCCTACCACTCCTCCTCCTCTCATTTAGTAGAGCGTCTTAATAGGGTAGTGGAAGAAGCGCTTAGGCACTATGTGAATGGCTCGGGAAGTGATTGGGAGGATTATTTATGTTTAGTAGAATTCTCCCTCAACAATTGCCCCCAGGCTGCGCATGGATATACGCCCTTCTTCCTAGATACTGGTAGACAGCCCCTTACCCCTACCTCTCTCTTAGCTAGTCCTCTACGGGACAAGGATGATGTGTCCCGAGATACTGTAGAAGGTGTACAGTCCTTACTAGATAGAATGAAAACTGCTCATGACCACGCGATCTCAGGGTACCAAAAAGCTCAGTCTAAGTACCTTGCTAGGTTGCGTGCCTCCTTAGATAGAAGAGCACCTGAGATAGAAATAGGAGATCTAGTATTAGTAGAAGGCCCCCGTGTTGGCCGTTTTGCTCATAAGTTTGAAGCAGAACTTAAGGTCAAACTTAGGCCCGCCTTCTTAGGACCCTTCCATGTTTTGTCTAGAGTAGGAAATTTCTATATAAAGTCGATATCCCTACCTCTTGGCAGACACATTCAACACCTTCCATAGGAGCCAGCTGAAACTGTACCACCCTAGTACGTTCGCTGGTAGAGAGCTAGCGCCTGCCCCTTTAGAGCATAACCCTGACACTGGGGAAGTAGAAGACGAAGTAGAAAGCATCGTGGCCCATAGAGATATCAAAAAGGGCCGCGGTACCCAGCGTCAGTATAAAGTGAAGTGGATGTATGCTCGTAGTGAAGTAGATAAGGTCTGGTATACGGAGAGTGAGCTAGATGGGTGTAGTCGCCTGCTGCAGGAATATAAAACCCTGCACAAGCTCTAGTTGTAGGCCTTCTCCTCTCTTATGTTATGTCTGCTGTCGACGGGTGGTTGGTTGTCCCCTCCCCTCCGCAGCCGTCATGTCAGAGCCTACCCCTCCGGCTGAGAGCCCGCTGCCGTCCCTGCCCCTACCGGACCCTGAGCTGTACTTCGAGGCCCTTCCGGGCCGTTGGGTGTCACGGTCCAGTTTCCGGGTGGCGTCGTGCAGCCGGCCCTCCAGGCCCAGCATGCGGGTTTAGTCAGGGCGCTCTCTTCGGGGTCACGTGGTACGGTCCCTCCCCTGCTGAACCGCACCAGCTTGTTTTGCACGGGTTCGACGATGCCGGCCACTGTTTGCTAGAATGTGGCTCCAGCTGTCCAGCCTTGGGACAGATAGCTGCGGTTCTCCAGTGCCCCAGGGTGTTTTCCTACCTTTCTACCCCTGTGGGCCGCTCCTGCCTACGGGATGTGTTCCCCTGGCTTCCGGCCGAGGGTGATGCGGAAATAGATGAGAACCCCTGCGACCTTCTACGGGCAGTAGAGTTCATGGAGATAGCAGACCAGACAGCGGGCGTAGGATTGGGCGACCCTACTCCTACGGACGCGCCGGTAGAGGCACAGTATTCTCCTGAGTATTCGGCCTCCCCTGCGGCGTCCTCCTCTTCAGTGTCGGCGCCTTCCCCTGTCCCGTCTTCACCGAGGTCGGTCCTGTGCGCATCGGTGGAGCCTACCCCTTTGGGCTCTGGTCGTGAGCCTGATCCTCTTTCGGCGACAGTTTCTGCGATGCAGGCGCAGATCCAGTCCCTG
This sequence comes from Mesostigma viride, assembly GCA_009746045.1. Lineage (NCBI taxonomy): Eukaryota > Viridiplantae > Streptophyta > Mesostigmatophyceae > Mesostigmatales > Mesostigmataceae > Mesostigma > Mesostigma viride. Next base: position 1,961,376 of record RPFO01000406.1, read on the forward strand.
ACGGCGGCCTTCGGGGCCTTCATGGCGGCCCAGGCGCACGCTCCAGCCACGCCAGGTGGGGTGTCTGCCGCAGCTGTGCCCCCTTCCCCTTCGGTCGCCTCGGCGTCTACGGGTCCGTCTGTGCCGCGCGAGCCCTCGGCGGCTGCGGCTCCCTCTGTTGCTGCGGCTCCTACGCCTTCGGCTACCTCTGCGCCTGCTACTGACGTACCTGCGCCTCGGCGCGAGTCCACCGTCCCAGCGGCCGCGCCCGTCGCCGCCGCGTCCGAGCCGCCCACCACGTCAGCGCCGCCCTCGCGGGGTTTCTTCAGCGACCCGGGCGGTCTTCCCAGGCTTTGGGAGGGCGGTCCTCCGCAGAGGATCCCGGTGCCTGACTGGAGCTTGGACGGTAACCAGTCGTATGCCGGATTGCCTGTCCCCACGGGCCCTATTTTCAACATGTGGCCTGGTGGTGCTCCGCCCCCAGAGACCGGCGCGCCAGTTGCGGAGGCGGGTCCGTCGCGACCCCCTGCGGCATCGGGTCCGACGCGGCCCCCTGTTGTACCGGCGCCGTCTGCGTCTGTGCCGGTTCCTACCCCTTCGTCGGCCCCTGTCCCTTCGGCCCCGCGGTCTTTGGCTGCGGTTGTTCGGTCCAGTGGCTCTGACCTGCGCGCCACCCGCGCTGCCGATTCCCTTCGGGAGTTGTCAGAGGGCGATCGGGATCGGGCCCCTTCTGTGGTGCATGCGACTCCGGAGTCGCGCGACACGCCTGTCTTTGGGTACGGTATGTCTGCGCTCGCCTGCCGCCAGTGTGACCTGCCGCGCGCCTCCGCCGAGCTTGCCATTTCGCCCATGTCCTACGGTTTCTCTCAGGTGTGTCGGGCGCGCGCGGGACCGTGGCCTACCAGTTGAGACTGATCGGCCTCCTTTCGACA
>RPFO01000406.1:1972286-2089984 GCA_009746045.1 Mesostigma viride
CGCCAGTTGGCCTGCTTGACGGTGCTCGTGCGGGAGTACGGCGTCAGTCTAAACCTGGCAGACTTCAGCAACCCGCTTCGGCATGCCATCACGCAGCACTACCCGCTGGCTTTCGTGACCGCACTGCTGGAGCTGGGGGCGGACCCCCGCGTGGGCGACTGCCTATCGACGGCATGCAGCCACGCGAGGCCGGGCAACGCAGACGATGCGGCGATGGTGGACTTGCTGTTGGCGTGGGAGACCAAGGCAGGGGCAGGGGGGGGGAGGCTGCGTCCCACGGCTACCTTCCGGTTGCAGCCGTTCTCGAGTGACATGGACGTCATCAAGAAGCTGCTGGCGGCCGGGTGGGACATCAACAGCGAGTGCAACCTGGACCTGTGGTGGGTGGGCACCACCGCCGGCACAATGCTGGAACACGCGTGCTTGCACCTGGCGGACCACGCGGCGTCCCATTCGCTAGCATTAGTGCGGTTCCTGCTGGATCAGGGGGCACGTGCAGGGTTGTCGCGGGCCATACTGGTCGCCTGCAACTCCAAGCTGCGGTCGAGTGAAGCGGGGGAATTAAAGGAGGGCGGGATCTCGGATCAAGGCCAGCTGACCGCAATCGTTACGACCGTGGTGCGGATGTTGCTCGCCGCAGCCAAGCTACATGGCGCAAACCCAGGTGGGGCAGCTGGTGCTGCACTGCCGGGTGTGTCCAGACTTGCCAGGGCGTCTGCCCCACCTGCCAGGGGGGATGGACCATCGGCGCCACCACCGGTCGGGAGGACCATCATGACGCGTAGTCGAGCAGCAGGCAAGGCCGGTGCTGGTGCTGCCGCCGGCACGGGCCGTGGCGGCCGCAAGCATGTGGGTGGGACAAGTACTGCCACAGGTGGCGTTAGCAGCAGCCGTGCAGGGAACAGCAGCCCAGGTGCTTCCAGGGACAGTGGGCGCGCATGCTCGCACTCGGCAGGGGGTGTGTGCTCGTACGCGTCACCAGGATTGTCCATCGACACACGCGTCGTGGATGGGCTCTACCGGAAGAACGCGCTGATTCAAGCATGTGCCAACGGCCACGTGGGCGCCGTGTGCTTGCTGCTGGCTGCCGGGTTTGACCCGAACTTTACAGGTGAGTTGCTTGACCTGCCAATGACGGTGGCTTAAAGGCACGCCGCTGGCATGTAAGCCTAGTCGCTGGGATCCCAGGCAGCAAGCACGTCAACCCACTGCTACCCTACTCTTGGCTGACTCGTTGCCCCCGTAATGCCAGTTGTATTCCAGAAGTCGCACGAGGCCTTCGTGGGGCCCTTTCAACGTGCTTCTTTCCTGGCAGAATGCCAACGCCAGGAAGCGTCCGCGGCAATGAGGGTGGCCGGTTGGCCATCTTGTCGGCTGTTTTTTGTAGGCTTGCTGCCTACAACCAGCCCGTAGGTTTGCTGTAGGCTGCCATGAATATTGCACAGTGAACGTATGGTGCATGTGTAAGTAGGTGCTTGCATGCCATGCGCAGAGGCACTGTGAGCCCCTGAGCAGACAGTGATGCACTTCAGCTGGCAGGACATGCGGGAAAGGGTCGTACGTGGTTGTGTCTCCTGAAGCAGCTCGTGGCGGGTATGTGTATGCCAGGGCACTATATTTTGTACCAGTACGCTACGACTTGCGCCTTGTAGCTCTACCTGATGCATCTATTAGTGTCCGTTGGCGAAAGGATTCTCGCGATGTTTCGTTTGCGGAGGATGGGCGCTTCCATAGCCTTCTCGCTGTGGAGCGTGCGCTTATACAGATCATCATTGAAGTAATTATACAGATCATTATTGAAGTCATTATACAGATCATCATACAGGTAATTATTTCAACTCACTACACATGTCATTTTACAGATGATCATACATGTCATGATTGTCATCTGACTAAATGGCTCATTACCCCCGCATGCACCTTTGCCGTGCCAAACTTTCTCCTCCCGCTCAGGTGGTTTCCAGGGCCCCCTGTGGGGCGGCACACCGCTGCTGGAGGCGATCACCCACGGCAACGCCGACGTCGTCGCGCTTCTTTTGGCGTCCGGCGCCCGCACGGACGGGCCCCTCTACACCCACGAGCACGGCCGCCGCCGGGTGCTCAACCCGGCGGGTGTCATCCGCCACCTCGAAGAGGTGGCTGGCCAGGTCTGGCTGGCAAGCGATAGTCAGGCGGACGACGATTCAGACAGCGGTCACATGGACTGCTCATGTATCTACCCCTCGAGCCCGCTGGTGGCGGCAGCCAGTGCGTGTGACGCGAGCTGTCTAATGCTATTATTAGAGGCCGGCGCGGACCCCAACGCGCGTGACTGCATCGGCCACCTGGCATTGAACGTTCTGGGCCGCGAGGGGCGCAAGGAGAGCAAGCGGGGTGGGGCAAGCAGCAAGACCAACAAAGGGACGGGGGACATGCGCGAGTGCCTCTTGCTCCTGCTCAAGCACGGCGCTCGCGCCGACTTGACGCTGGACACGCGGCTCGGCCTCGACAACTCGTTCGTTTGGACGTGTGTCAAGGAAGGTGACGTCGACAGTCTCAAGTTGCTGTCCGCTCACGGGGTGGACCTGTTTGCCTGCCATGGCGGCCGGCTCCACGACCTATACCATGGGAGCATCCTTGAGTATGCAGTCTCGTCGCCGCAGACACGCCGCGCGCTGCCGGTCCTGCTGGCCGCCCCTGGTGCCAACCCCAACTGGACGGGGCCCGACGGGTCTGCCCCTCCGCCGCTTCTCTCGCTGGTGCGGCGGCTAGGCCGTGGGGACAATGTGAATGCGGCGACGACCGCGGTACATCAGCTACTGGGCGTGGGGGCGTCGGCAGACATGACCGATGGTGAGGGTCTCACGGCACTGCATCTGCTGCTGCTGCCGGACAAGTACCCTCGCGGGGAGGAGGAGGAGGAAGAGGAGCTGGCCGTGTCGTACGGTGTCGTGGCTGCGCTGCTGATCTCCCACAGCAAGAGGCACGCAGAGAAGGTGCACTGCGACAAGCACGGGACGCCGCTGGAGCTGGCCCGCCAGGTGGCAGAGGACCCTGGCGCGGTGTCCCCGTTCATGGCCATGTATGCTGCGCTGGGGAACGATGTGGGCCGGGAAAGGGTCGCGGCCGCAAAACGGATGGCGGCGCGGATGGTGATTGTGTTGGAGCGTGCGGAGGAGATTCGGCGGGAGGCGCGGTGGGCGCGGCGCAAGCACTATGTGCTGCTGCGTGAACTGGCGCAGAGGGGGCGGATGGAGACTGCGCTGGCAAAGGGCCAGCCTCGGTCGGCGTACGCCACGGGGGACGACGCGGTGGTATGCGCACAGTGGATGTGCGACGTGGCTCCGCAAGATGTTGCAGTGTCCATCATTCGCTTCTTGTAAATATGGTTTTTTGAGTGGTCGTCTCTACTTGGGAAGTGGTCACTGAGGGAAGGTGGTCCCACCAGCTGCATGACAAATGCTGGTGATGCGCTCTGGTTAGCCTATTGGCTACTGCCGCCCGTATTATTGTTAATTAAATAACACGTAACAGCGTTACGTGAGCATAAGTCCTCAGTACAGTCGAGTGGGATGGGATGGGATGGGATGGGATGGGATGGGATGGGATGGGATGGGATGGGATGGGATGGGATGGGATGGGATGGGATGGGATGGGATGGGATGGGATGGGATGGGATGGGATGGGATGGGATGGGATGGGATGGGATGGGATGGGATGGGATGGGATGGGATGGGATGGGATGGGATGGGATGGGATGGATGGAGCTAGCTATCTAAGACCTAGTTACAGGGTTGTGGGCACCACGGCCCGAATCACTGTGAATGCCAAACTTGGTCACACGCGGAGCCCCCTCTGGCTTGGGGGTGGTCTCCTTCATTACTACCTGCCACGTATCCTTGCGAACCATCTGCCTACAGATAACACACATGCCAGGGGGCTGCCCTGGCGTGAGCCCATTGCGACGTGGGTAGCGCATATCCATGACTAGCCTATCCCGGAAAGTCCACGGGTGGCGCCCCGGCCGCGCTCGGCCCGTGGCACGCCATGTGAGAGCAAGACGCCCAGGTTGGGCGGGCTTGCTGCTTGCTCAGCTATCCATCGTGTCTACCTGATCTGTGTGTGCGAGGTACGTGCCCGGCCAGGCCCAGGCGCCTGTGCCTAATAATATGGGAAGCATATGGTAAATCAGCTTACAAATCCTCATGGGTAATATGCATGCTGAATGGAGTATTTAGCGCACTACGTAGCATCTTGGTGACTGCACCGTCGAGTTGCTGCTCCTGCTCCTGCGCCAGCGTCCACGTCTCGGCTCCATAGGTCAGGATCAAGTCAGGATGATGACCTTGAAGAGGTCGTGTTCGACAGTCCAGGGCAGGGCGGGGTTGCTCCACCAGCGACGGTGCTCGTGGAGCTGTGCCCAGGCCATACCAATCCTGGTCATCATGTCGTTATCAAGGAGACAACCAGCTATTATTGTTTTACGGCTGCGTATCCAACATATTTTAGAACTCTCTTGGTACGAATTGGCCACATGGTCAATTCTGTTGCCTTGATCAGAATCCCATAGGTGTACACCTATGTGAGCACTCCGTGCATGGGATAGCTCAGTATCTGTACTGAGTGCGTTCACACATGCATGTAATCACCTAATTAATTACGTTGTCTAATCACCTATATAGTAGTATAACAAACACAATATTACCCCAATATATCCCGGTTGCCCACATGCATGTCGAGCGACAACAAATGCAACTAATGAACTTAGGCATGGCTGACCGGGTGGAGCTCAGAACTTTTGCGTCTGAGCCCTAAATTTAGTCAGACTACTTGCATAAGATGCGTCTTTTCAAGAGGCGTCTGCTAGTATAATCGGTTATGGCCGTAACGCAATATTTTGCCAAAGCCACCAAAACGCAGCCTCGACAAGCAAATCGAGCTGCTGTCCGCATTCCAGTCGACAGCAGCTTGTGCGACATCAACTCCTGCATGCGGACGCCAACCCTCTCGTGCTGCATGATCCCAGCTGACCGCCCCCCCCCGGTCTGCCTCCCTCGACGCAGTGCTCTACTGTCACCAAATTGGTCGGCCATTCGCCAAGAAAACACGAAGTTCCCATACCGGCGATGCCAGAATGTCCGCCGCTTCGGCGCCGGCCAGCGGCCGGTATTTTTGCATATTGGAAATCTTGACGCTCACGAAGGAACAATGTGACGATGTTATCACGTTGCTGGCCCGCCATGTGACGAAATTTATCTGCATGCCTACTCCCGGAGTCCTGGCGACAAGGTCACCAAGCCCAACTGCATGGGAATGGCTGCTTCAAGAACCGAAGGCGTACTTGAAGGCAGTCATCATGTGCAGCTACCTAACCTGTGCTGCGACGCCCAGGACTTCACCCAGGTAGGCTACGCTGGCCTCAAAAGCCTCCTGCACGAGCGCAGACGGGCATGCAGCCACAGCAGCTGCAGCATCCTCGCAGAGCGGCACCTCCCCCAGCACGGACTCGATCCGAGCTGCAGTGGCGGAGCAGCGCTGGCGCCGATGGCTGAGCTAGCATGCAGCTCGCCGCCCTGAATGCGCCTGATGGCCCACTCAACACACTCGCGGCCACTACTTACCTTCAGCGACATCGCAGCCCGAGTTCGGTTCCTCTCTCGCCGCAAGAAGCTGGTGAACAAGTTGCTTGACGACGACCTGACGCCAGGCCAGCCGCGCATGAGCAGCAATGCCGCAACCAGGGCCGGGCCTGACTACATTCGCCACAAGACCAGCCCCGAGAAGCCCCAAGTGTACTGCCGGCGCGGGGCGGGGACCTTTATGTGAACAAGAAATTGTGGAAGCCCCCCCGGGCTCCCTCGGAATAGACCATTCAAGCTAGTTGTATTAATGAATGAATTAATTAATTAATTAATTAATTAATTAATTGATGAATTAGGAACATAACTCCGTTGGAAGTACATGTAGTGCACATATTATCCCTGAGAAGGGGCATATGGCTTTTAATACATTCTGGGCTACTTCCTGCAAGGGTGGGAATGTAAGCTACCCTTGCTCTAGGTGCGCCAGGGCACCTGCACCCCCATGATCTATCAAGCTATGCCCAGCTAAGGGGGAGCCTGTCATGTGGGGGAAGATCATCATGGCTATACAAGAGCTAGGGCATGGCTTCTCAACAGAGAGCGTCTCTCTGCATAGGCATAGCATGGCTAAAGTCTTAGTGCAACATCCATAATAATAATAATAATAAGCACGTGACTGCGTCACGTGGGTGCCAATACAGAGTAAAGGAACCTTCAACCCTATATACACAGCGAGAAGGAGGGAGGGCGCCCTAACTTGTCTCACTGCCGCAGGTGGGCAGGCCACAGAGCGCTCTCTCCACGGCATGGTGCCGGGGCGCAACACTGTGGGTGCAATACAACCAGTGCAATACCATAGGTAGGCTGACGCATAGCTTATGCTACAAATGTGAGGTGGGCTCAAGACGTCGGCTAATTAAGGCGCAAGCTGATGGCCACAAGGTGCCAGAGCTAATTGAAGGTACTATAATAACGCTGTGCGCTAATATCGTTTCAAGTGCTGTAATGCCTAAGCTATCCCATAATCGATTGCCCCCCGTCTAGACAACTAGCTTGAGTGCTCTATCCCGGGGAAGCCCGGGGGGGCTTCCACAGTTTCTTGTTGATATAGAGGTCCCCGCCCCGCCACTGAGTACACTTGGGGCTTCTCGGGGTTGGTCTTGTGGCGGATGTAGTCGGGCCACTGATCGCGGCGTTGCTGCTGCTGGGCTGGCGTCAGGTCGTCGTCAAGCGACCAGGAGGTGTCCACCAGCTTCTTGCGGCGAGAGAGGAACCGAACTCGGGCTGTGATGTCGCTGAAGGTGAGGACCACTGGAGGGGGCCCAGCCTTGGCCCGTGGATGGGGCAGGCGGTAGGCGCCCTGCAGTATCGCACCTGGCAGCTGCATGCACGCCAAGAGCTGTTTCTTCAGCTGAGTCGTCGAGAAGAGAGTCTAGGGTCTCCTCCGGCGGCATGTCGAAGCGCCTGAGGATGACTCGGCAGCGGCGACGGTCGCGGTCAGCGGCCTCGCGGCGCGTGTCTTCCAGCTCCTGGAGCTTGGTGGTGATGGCGGTCGTGGTAGAGGATGCCTGGCTCTTGAGCAGGTCCGCCCAGGAGGCGCGAGTCGAGGGGTCATCGCTAGCCCTACCAGCAGGTTGGGCGGCGATGGTGGCCGTTCGCTCGGCGATCTCGGGGACCTGCGTGGCCAGGGCGTCTACCTTGGCAGCAACTGCCTCAAGTTTCACGGTGCCATGGCCGACTCGGCCTTCCACCTGGTTAAGGCGGGTGGTCACAGTGGCTGTGGCCTCGGAAACTTTGGTGGCAATGTGCTCTTGCCGGTAGCAGTAAACTGAGGCTGGAGCTTAAGGGCGACTCTGGCTTCAATGTTGTTGACCTTGGCCGAGAGAGTGTTGAGTGGGCCGTCAGGCGCGTTCAGGGCGGCGAGCTGCTCAGCCAACGGCGCCAGCTGCTCCGCCACTGCAGCTCCGGGATGGAGTCCGTGCTGGGGGAGGTGCTGCTCTGCGGGGATGCTGCAGCTGCTGTGCATGGCTGCCCGTCTGCGCTCATGCAGGAGGCTCCTGAGGCCAGCGTAGCCAATCTGGGTGATGTCCTGGGCGTCGCAGCGCAGGTAGCTGCACATGATGACTGCCTTCAAGTATGCCTCCGGTTCTTGAAGCAGCCATTCCCAGGCGGGCTTGGTGACCTTGTCGCCAGGGGTAGGCAGGAAAAGTTCGTCATGGCGGGCCAGGAACTTGATAACATCGTCACATTGTTCCTTCGTGAGCGTAAAGATTTCCAAGATGCAAAAATCCCGCTGGCCGGCGCCGAAGCGGCGGACGTCCCATTTAGTATGGGAAGTTTGGGTTTTCTTGGGAATGGGCGACGAATTTGGCGTAGAGCACTGCGTCGAGGGAGGCAGACCGGGGGGGAGAGCTTCGATCAGCGCGAAAAGGTTGGCGTCCGCAGGAGTTGATGTACGTCGCACGTGCTGCTGTCGACGGGAATGCCGACGACAGCTCAAAATGTTTGTCAAGGCTGCGTTTTGGTGGCATTTGCAAAATACTGCGTTACAGCCGTAACGGATTATACTAGCAGATGCGTCTTGAAAAGACGCATCTGATGCAAGTAGCCTGACTGAATTTGGGGCTCAGACGCAGAAGTTCTGAGCTCCGCCGTCAGCCATTCATGTCCGCTCGTGGCTGGTGGCTCGTCGTGGGCTGTTCAACATCCATGGGAGGTCCCATTGTAGGCATGGCTTGGCTGTCAAATTCTTTAGGCAACATCCATGGGGGCCATTATGGGCGCACATGCGCGTGGGCTACATGCTAGGCTAAGCCTTCACTAATCTACACTACTGGTATGGATTCCCTAGTCTGAGGTGGCAGGAGGGGGCTGCCAGGGCTTGTGGTCAACGTGGATGACCGCCCCCCTCCAGTATACCGGCTTCCCCCCTGCACTCTGCCGGAGCTGAAGGTAGGTCGGCCATAGCTCGCGTCGCCGCTGTTGCTGGGCCATGCAGGGTCAAGTCGTCGTCCAGCGTGAAGCGAGTCCTCGAGAGCTTCTTGCGGCATTTAAGGAACGCCAGCTTGTCCGCCATGTACTTAAAGGTGAGGAGCACGGGTGCCGGGCCAGCCTTCCCCCGCGCACGGGGGAGGCGGACAGCCGACATGTCCAGCTCACCAGTGAGTTGCATGGGGGCAAGAATGTCGCGCTTAATAAATGCCGTGAGAAGGCTTGTCGAGGTCTCACCTGCCGGCTGGTCGAAGTGCTTGACGATGACATTGTGGCTGCGCTGGGTGATCGGTCGGCTTCCTCGCGAAGGTCGAGGGCTTGTTGCTTGAGTTGTGCCGCGATGGTGGAGGTGGTGGAGGTGGTGGAGGTGGTGTGATGCTAATTTAAATTAGCAAGTCCGCCCAGGTGCGTGGGGGAGCATCACTGGCCGGGCCAGCAGGTGCCGGCTGGGCAGCGATGTCCTTCACCACCTGCTGCATGGGCGGTGAGGCAGGCGGTGTCATGCAGGCACGAAAGGGCGGTGGCGGTGGCTTGAAGGCGCCATGGTCGAGGTCGAGGAGCTGGGCTTTGATGTCGGCAGTGGAGGCGGAAATGGCAGTGAAGGTGGAGGCGACGGTGGTGGCAAGGTGAGGAAGTTCAGTAGCCAGCGTGCCTCCCATTGCTGCCGCATCGGCGGCAAGGGGGGCCGGTCACGTGCTGCTGAAAGGCTTCCGTAAGGATGGAACGAAGTGTGGGGGCCGGGAGGAGATGGCCTGGAGCCCAGATCTCGCCGTCAGAGCGCATGAGAAGGGAGTTGAGAAATTATGGCATATGCTGGAGTCAGCCGGGGGCGGGCGCCGACCCGAACAGGCCGGACGCTGATGTTGTGCCAGCAGCCGCCATCCAAGCAGAGGAGGCGATTGATGTCGTGGAGATGGGAGGCACAGGTCGTAAAGCGAGGCGTAGTCCCCGTAGAAGATGCAATGCAGAGCATCGCTCGGAGAAATGTTGGTCCAGTCGTGATCATCGACCTTGAAAGGTTGGGGCCGAAAGCGCGGTTCTGAGGGGCGTGAAGACCCTCCTGTTTTGTCGGCTGAGTGGGTGCGTTTAGGGTCAGGCGATGCCGATGGCGAGGCATTGAGCCCGGGAGGGGGCGGGGCGACCACCAGCCGGTGCGCGACTAGTGTCACCGTTGCCTGCCGGACCTGAGGGCGAAGCTGCAGCCTGAGCTGCATGCAGACGTATTTTCATGGCCAAGCGCATCCGCCAAACTGCGCGTTGAGGAGCGTTTGCTCGTCATATATTGCGTAATAGCTTCGGAAAATTATATCAGCATGTGCGTCTTATAAAGACGAAGCGATAGTGATATTCACAGCTGACTGATTCGGGGCTCAAACATGAAAGTTATTATGAGCGCCGCCGTCAGCCATGGCTACCTCGTGGCTCGTGGCTCGTGTACCCGGGGTATGGCAAGGTTGTGTCCTGTTGTCTAGATGGCCGGGGGCAATCGACATGCAGTTAATAATGGGATAGCTTAGGCATTCAGTACATGGCACTTGAAATGACATTAGCGGCTAGCACAGCGTTTTAGTGCTGACTAGCTCTGCCACCTACTTAGTTGTGGCCATCAGCTTGCGCCTTAGCCGACCTAACCTTTGTAGCATAGCCTCACCTAGTACGCCAGCGCTACGGCGGGGTCGATCGGACCCACCCTACTGACTGACCGATCTGATCTACGCTGATGACAATCCACGGCTGTCGCGGCGCGACGCTCGTGGAGACCCCGGAGTCCGCCCTTGGTACTCGGGCTAGATATAGCTCACAAGAGTCACTGGAAGCATTGGCGGTGAAGCTTATCAGGATAAGCATGAAACGGAGGTCATGGCCATCGGCTTCCCCGCTCAGTGGGACCGCCCCACCCACCCTCCAGTCCTAGCTGCATGTTGCATGGACGGAAGCCCTGTCCCTCCGGCGACTCGCTTCAAGCTCCTTGGCAGCGCTGGCTCCCCGCCACGGCCGGCGACATCAACACCCGCATCATGGCCAGGCCGGCCTGGGCCCTAGCTCCGCCGCCTCCACGGACCTCAGTGTTCTGGACATGTCGCTACCTGAGTGAGCGTGGGCGCAATCGCATTGTTTTGAAGGCCTTTGTCCTCACCCGTCCTCCTTTACGGCTGCGAGGCGAGGACCATGGACCAGGCGCTGAGCAAGCAGCTTGACGGCACTGTCACTCGAATTATGCTCCGTCACATCCTCGGTGTCCGCTACCAATTAGAGCGCCGCACCCGGGCCGAGCTCTACTGCGAGCTCCCTCTTGCCACCCATACCATCCGACACCGCCGCCTCCACTTTGCCGGCCATCTTGCCCGCACAGACCATGCAGGTGAATACCGATGCGGGCCCGGCAGGCGGGCTTAGTAGGCCGGACTCGCCAACCAGGCATAGACAGGCTCTCCCTATGGCAGGGTCCCCTCGTCCCGTCGCAACCCACTGGCAAACCAGGGCAGTGCGCCCCGCACCGACGCGACGCGACCCGGACCTATGTGACACAATTGCTTGAGGATGCAGGGCTTCTGGGACTATCTGTACTCTGTGCCCGCGTGCATGATAGACAAGGAGAAATGGGCTGCCTGATCTGCGATAAGCACCTTCCTGTGGGGCATGCATGCTCCTGTTTCATCCCCGCGGGCCCCGCGGCCCATTGCTAGAATTATGCAGGGTAGAAGTCCTCAGGTGGAGGTTATTGCTCCTGAGGATAGCCGCTACACTACCGCCTTGATCGTCTGCCATTACAATAGAGGACAGCTAAGATGAGAATTAATTAGGAACATCACTCCGTTGGGAGTCAATGTAGCACATATCCCTGAGAAGGGGCATATGGCTTTTAATACATTCTAGGCTACTTCCTGCAAGGGTGGGAATGTAAGCGACCCTTGCTCTAGGTGCACCAGGGCACCTGCACCCTCATAATCTTCACACTATGCCCAGCTAAGGGGGAGTATGTTATGTGGGGGAAGATCATCATGGCTATACAAGAGCTAGGACATGGCTTCTCGACAGAGAGCATCTCTCTGCATGGCATAGCATGGCTAAATTCTTAATGTGACATCCATGGGGGTACCATTATAGGCAGGGCGTGGCTGAATGCTAAAGGCATCATCCATGGGGGCCATTATGGGCGCACATGCGCAGGGGCCACATGCTAGGCTAAGCCTTCACTAATCTACACTACTGGTATATATTCCTAGTCTGAGGTGGCAGGAGGGGGCTGCCAGGGCTTGTGGTCAACGTGGATGACCGCCCCCCTCCAGTATACCGGCTTCCCCCTTGCGCTCTGCCGGAGCTGAAGGTAGGTCGGCCATAGCTCGCGTCGCCGCTGTTGCTGGGCCGGGTTCAAGTCGTCGTCCAGCGTGAAGCGAGTCTCCGAGAGCTTCTTGCGGCATTTAAGGAACGCCAGCTTGTCCGCCATGTACTTAAAGGTGAGGAGCACGGGTGCCGGGCCAGCCTTCCCCCGCGCGCGGGGGAGGCGGACAGCCGACACGTCCAGCTCACCAGTGAGTAACATGGGGGCAATAATGGCGCGCTTAAATGCCTCAAGAAGGCTCGTGGAGGTCTCACCTGCCTGCTGGTCGAAGTGCTTGACGATGACATTGTGGCTGCGCCGGGCGATGTCGGCTTCCTCGCGAAGGTCGAGGGCTTGTTGCTTGAGTTGTGCCGAGATGGTGGAGGTGGTGGAGGTGGTGTGCTGCTTAAGCAAGTCCGCCCAGGTGGAGGGAGCATCGCCGGCCGGGCCAGCAGGTGCCGGCTGGGCGGCGATGTCCTTCACCGCCTGGGCGGTGAGGCCGGCGGTGTCATGCAAGCTCTCAAGGGCGTTGGCGGTGGCTTGAAGGCGTTGGTCGAGGTCGAGGAGCTGGGCTTTGATGTCGGCAGTGGAGGCGGAAATGGCAGTGGAGGTGGCGGTGAGGTGAGGAAGTTCAGCAGCCAGCGGACCACCCATAATTTGCTGCGACGTCAGCAGCAAGGGGGGTCACGTGCTGCTGAAAGGCTTCCGTGAGGATGGAACGGAGTGTGGAGGCGGAGATGGATGGAGCCCAGATCTCGCCGTCAGAGCGCATGAGAAGGGAGTTGAGGATGGTGTGTTGGAGGTAGGCGCGGTTGCACCCGTCCAGCACGCTGATGTTGTGCCACCAGCTGCCGTCGGCGCAGATGAGGCGATTGATGTCGTAGAGATGGAGGCACAGGTCATAAAGCGAGGCGTAGTCCCCGTAGAAGAGGCAACGCAGGGCAGTTGCCGGGGACATGTTGGTCCAGTCGTGATCATCGACCTTGAAAGGTTCAGGCCGAAAGCGCGGTTCTTTGGGGCGTGAAAACCCTCCTGTGTTGTCGGCTGGGCGGCTGCGTTTAGGGTCAGGCGATGCCGATGGCGAGGCATTGAGCCCGGGAGGTTGCGGGGCGACCACCAGTGCACGACTAGTGTCACCGCTGCCTGCCGGACCTGATGGCGAAGCTGCAGCCGGAGCGGCAGACGTAGTTTCAGTGCCGAGCGCAGCCGCCAGGCTGCGTTGCGTCAAGGGGCGTTTGCTCGCCATATATTGCGTAATAGCGTCGGAAAATTATATCAGCATGTGCGTCTTAGAAAGACGAAGCGATAGTGATATTCACGACTAAATTCGGTGCTCAAACGTGAAAGCTATGAGCTCCGACAGCCATGGCTACTCGTGGCCGGAATTTGGCATAGGCATAGCATGGCATGAGGATTATTAAAATTAAATTAAATTAAATTATAACATGCCTCCGTGGGGAGGTCATGTAGCACATATTTCATGATGGATGGGGTGGAGGAAGCCGCGTGATCGAACTATCCTAACTCTATCTAGAAAATCCTAACTGCACTACTCATCATCAAAACGCCTCCTCCGCTTGGGGGGAGGTGGCTTGCCCACAGGGTCGGGCGTGTGCGCCTTGACAATCTTCTTCCACCGCGTCCTGTCCTGCATGGCAGTCCAAAGACGGGAGAGAGAGTGGATGCGGTGCTCAAACTGGGCTGGGACCACTAGGTCGTCCAGCAACATCTGAACGTAGTTCGTGACAGGTTTCCCTACCCTTTTGGGAATGTCCTTGGGGCCAGGCCAGGTCAGAATGTGCCGCCCTGGCTGTCCAAGCCGCTGGGGGCCGGCCAGACCGAGGGTGGTGTCGACCTGGCTGGTGCGTGCAAGGTGTCCTACAAATGCTATCCTACGCTGCCTAATCTCGTCCGAAACACGAGGCATGCCATGATACAAAGACTCTGATGACGGACGCTCGGAAAAACCTACATTAAGGACCTGCCGGAGCATCCTGTAAACTGTGCCGTCGAGCCGAGCTGCCAGTTTGGGTGGTAGGGTCCACGCCTCGGCGCCATACGTGAGCACCGTGAGGACGAGGACCTTGAAGAGCATGCGCTTGCGGTGCCCGTTAAGGCCCTTCGAGCGCCAGTAGGGTGTGAGCGAACGGAGCTTGGCCCAGGCAAGGCCGATGCGGGTGTCCACATCGTCGGCGGTGTCAGGAAGCCAGCTCCCCAACAGCTTGAAGCGGTCGCGGAACGGGACCTCCGTCCCGTCGAGCAGGCGCGGCAGCGGTGGTTTACTGGATGCTCCTATCACCATCGCCTCAGTTTTGACACTAATCTCCAGCCCCACCGCCCGCGCCTCCAGGCCCAGGCAGTCCAGCCAGGTCTGAATGTGCTCGGGGCTCTCGATGAGGGTGGTATCATCCGCATAAATCAGGTCGGCAAGGCGGTAACCAGGTCTAACCCCGCCGTGCTCTTTCACGTTAAGGATGTCCAAGCCTGGCTCGAACCCCTTAAGAGCAGTAAAGCGCGCACGTGCCCGGCGCATGACGTGATCCACGACAATAATGAACAGGTATGGGGACAGGACACAACCTTGCCACACCCCGTGGTGAAGGGGGAATGGTGGAGTGGTGCCCTCCGCAGTCCGCACTACTGCCTGTGAACCCTCATACAGACGGCGAATGGCAGCAATAAACGCAGGTGGTACCCGATCCAGAGCTAGGATGGCCCAAAGAGCCTCCCAGAGAACCGTGTCAAAGGCCTTGATATAGTCAACAAAAATGAAGACCAGCGGCAAACTGTCAGGGGGAAGTCGACGCACCTCCTCCATCAACCGGCGCGCGACAAACACAGCCATGACAGTGTTACGACCACGACGGAAACCCATCTGAGACTCACCCAGGTGTGGGTCCAGCGCGGCGCGGAGCCTGTGCAGCATCATGCGCATGAAGACCTTCAGCGCGGCGCTCTGGAGGCAGACACCCCGGTAGTTACCGGGGTCAGCAGCAGAGCCCTTCTTGTACAGCATGACGCGGATGGCCGTCTGCCACTCAGCAGGCGGAGGCTCGTCAGAGAGCAGGACACGGTTGCAGAACGCCAGCAGAAGATCCCTAACCGCCAGATCAGGGGTCTTCAGCAGCTCAGCAGAAAGGTGGTCGGCACCGACCGCCGCATCGTACCGCAGGCGAGCAAGGGCGCCGTCCAATTCCTTCAAAGTGAAGGGGGGACGACGTCGTCAGTGGCAAGGCAGCCCTCCTGCAAGGCGGGGACTTGGTAGTCCGCGGCCGAGGAGGGGGGCGCTGGCGGCGGCGGGGGTCCGGCGACCCCGAGGCGGGCGGCCGTCTCGGGGTGAAGCGGCGGGGGGGGGCGCGAGCCCCACCGGTCAAGGAAACATTGTGGGCCAACCAGCGGTCAAGGCTTACCGGCGCCGTGCCGTCCCCCGTGTGCTCCACCGGGGTGCGCTGCCGCCGGCCGCCGAGCCGGTCGAGGTGGTACCACATGTCCTTGCCCTGGTTGCGAGCCTGGCAGGCCTTGGCATCCGCGATGCACTGGGCCGCCTCCGCGTCCTGAGCGTGCTCGTAGGCCTCCACAAGGGCGGCCTTGAGCAATGGTTTCTGCAGCGGGTCCCGGTTACGCTTGAGGCGGTGCCGGGCGGCCAAGACCTTGGGGTCCTGGCGGTAGAGCGGGCCGGGGCGGCGGCGGGGCATGACCGGCAGGTGCCGGGCCGCCAGCAACGGGGCACGGGCCGCAAAGCCCGCAAAAATGGCTGCGTTGGGGGCACCATTGTCCAGCTCGTCGACGTCCGCCCGGGCGTCCAGGGCCGACAGGTACTTCCGTCGGCACCAGTTCCGCTCGTGCTCGGCGTCCGTCCAGTCCTCAGGATCTCCCTTGACCGGACGTAGAGCAGACCAGTCAGGGCGGACCACTGGGGCGCGGCGCGCGGGGACGTGGAACCGGAGCCGAAGGGTCGCGCGCACCAACCGGTGGTCAGAGCACACCGTCGGCGTGTCAAACACTCGGGTGTCCAGGACCGAGGTGCACCTGGACTGCCGTACCACCACGTAGTCCAAACAGGCCTGACGGCCGTTAGGGCCACGAAAAGTGACCAAGTCCTGTGAGGGACGTTGGAAGTGGCAGTTGACAGCAACCATCCCGCTATCCCGCAAAAAGGCAGAAAACAGGGGAGTGTTGTCGTTAGCAGTAGTGTCAGCAGGCGCAAAGCGGCTGCCAGCAGTGCCCACGGGGAGCGTGGCATTGGCGTCGAGCAGCATAACCAAAAAGTGGCGGGCCGGGGTGACCCTCTCAAGGTCATGCAAGGATTCGAAGAACTCCTCACGGGCCGAATCAGGTAGACCACTGTGGGGTGCGTAGCCCACCCCCACCGTGAGGTGGTGTTTAGACCGCCCCTCGACAGAGGTGAAATGTGCTACCATAAGGCGTGGGGTTAGAAACTTAAGCGTGCTGAGGCTAGCAACTGCCAGCGGCGAACACAAAAGACCAACACCACCTTGGCCAGACGTACCGCTGCCAGCGAAGTAAAACCGCCAGCCACCCGCCAAGCGAGCAGTGCTCACCAGGCCAAGTGGCACCGTGCGGCGGTGTTCCTGGACGCCTAATATAGATACACGATGCTCAATGCAAAATGCGACTAGCTCCTCGATCCGGCAGCTATGGTCGTCATCTAGCAATGTGCGGGTGTTAAAAGTGGCAAGGGCCAAGGATGCCTGCTGGCCCACCAGGGGAGGACGACGATGGATGATGGGGGTGGATGCGGCGGGGGGTGGAGGTGGGGATGAAACGGAGGGGGGAAGGGAAGCGGTAGAAATAGTGCTTTTCATCGCATTTATTTTGTCCTGCAAGCGTAGGATGCGAGCCTGCCGCTTGCTCGGGGTATTCCGGGGTTGGGGCTGATTGCACAACGCCGAGGCGTAGGTAATCTAGCAAACGTTGGGTTTTACGAATCTGACATTTGACAGATGAGGTTGTGGCCCGAAATACCGGCACCACCATGGCTTTCACCCGACGGTTAGGTCGAGGCATGGTAGTGGAACGGGACTGTTTAGAGGCTGTCTCCGAAGCCTGTTAGCCGCGAGCCGACGAGGAAGATTGTCTACCTACTGTCTACCAACAGAGGCAGCACCCTTCTGGCTAGACACCTGACGAGACTCCGCTCCGGGGGTGTTAATCGGAACACCTGTAATCCTCTGCCCACCAAAGAATGCTGCGAAGGAGCCATCCTGAAGCAGACGCAGCTTAATGCGCTTACCCGGGGTCTCGTGCTCCTTGGCTGCCTGGACGATGGGGCTGTTCCACACCGCGCTCCTCGCCTTCAGTTGGGCCGGCGTGTAGTCCTCGTCGAGGCTGAACTCACCACGCTGGAGCAGACGACGTGCGTGATGAGGATTATATCCCCCTCTAATGACAATCATATTAATTAATAGACACGTGACTGCGCGCGTCACGTGAGCAGAAGTCCTCAGACTAGCTAATAGCCCTAGCTTGTATCCATTGGTAGTCACTGCCGCTATGGCAGCCATGCTTAGAACGTTTGCCTACTAGCCGTGCCAACATACCTAGTCACGTGCACCGCTAACGCACGGTACACAACTCAACCATGTAGCCTTAGCTTAGTCCTTGTACAGCCAGGCTAGCTACGTCTTGGCTATGATCAGTTTACTCACCCACGCTCCTTGTTATGCCATGCTCACATGGGTCTTATTGCACCCACAGATTGCCGGATCGTTAGCGTGTCCGTTTAGCTAACGTGCCCGAAGAATGCAGCTGTGGCATGCCTTAGGCATGAAGGAGACTGGGGGTCTCTGCCCTTTCTCCTGTTGTGCACACACAGGGATTAAAAGCACTTCGGTGCTCCGTGACTCCCCAACGGGAGCACGAGTTTAATTAATTAATTAATTAATTAACACGTCCCCTGTAGAAACTCAGTCCTAAAAATAGGACTGAGTATACCATCTTTGAGATCATGTGGCGGTAAGGGTAGGGGGGTACCCCATATATTTGATATGCATCATAGCACTCAATATCATGCTAATGCTTGGGCATGTGCTTAAAAAATCATATGTTGACCAAATCATGTAAAATTATACATGACTCTCAACCCTTACTCGCGATTTTGGAATTTTCTGTGGAAGCACGAGTGTGTAAAATCCAATAAAATCCATATTCACTATTAAAAATCATAGGCGTGTAGATATTAGAGTTCTTGAACTGTGGAAAAAAACTGGACTCAATTCGGCCACTGGCACTGCCTGAAACATGCAAAACACTGCCAGTCCTATAAATAGGACTGGGCCTTGGTAACAAAATGCTAGCATGGGAGTGAGGTCGTACTACACACCACCGTGGCCACCAACCATGCCAATCAACTCATTTCCCTTCCAGCATAATAGGACAACATGCTTGCATCATCATATTGCAGTTATATTATACCTTATAATGTGTGAGAGCCTATGCAAGCACGTAGGGAATGGGTTTGGATACCTACCCACGAAAGGGTTTTTTTTGTGTGTTAACCACGAATGTATTGGGCAGGTTAAGCATATTTCAAGTGTCTCTAACAAGAATGGACATGGATGAAACTGTTTTGCCTTGCCATGGCATGGCCAACATACTTGCTGGCACATGATGACAGTGGTTTACCACCAAGATCTTTCACTCACCCATATAAGCTTGAAAGCACCCTTGACGAGGCCCATGGCCACACAATTATGCAGTATGAACGTAGCAAAAGAATAACTAACATCTATGAAGGTGTTTAAACCCATACAGCGCCTAAAAACCTGCACAACTACACCAGGGCAAGGCAAATGCCTGGCAACATCATCTAAAAAGGGGGTTTTGGAGAGGGGCAGGCAACGGTCAAGAAAGAGCATCAAGACTCGAAACTGGCAACACCTCGCAAGCTTAAACTCATGTAAGAACATCAAGAAATGATGAGACAACGATATTCCGGCTTTACCTTGCATGGCTGGCGTTACCTTGGCCCAGGCGGTGCCCGCAAAAGTGGAACTTTGAGGCACACACACCATGAAGTGACAGAGTGGTCGAAATCATCAAATCTATACTGCCACTAAGTCAATTCTATGACCATGCATGATAACAAGTAGAAAGAAACCTATAAACCCTTTGACTTGCGCCGGAAAGCAGTTGTAGTAATCAATTCCGTCGGCCTGCCTGATCGCAGCTTTTTCCAGCAAGAACGGTGCCGACACCTAGTAAATCGCATTTCCGCGAGCTGAAAATTGACTTGTATCATCTCTATGATATATAAAAACTATTTCCTGAGTTTGGCCAGCTATATCGTCGGAAAACGTAAACTGCATGCATGGGCGCAAGCCGCCATGGCTAGGTCGTGCATTTCCGGAACACACGTTTCACGTGGAAAAGTACCCTTACCACCTGTTCTTTGACCGTACATTTAGCCGCTCATACCAAATCCAAAAAAATCGCAAAAATATGTCCAAGAAAGATCTTTTCACGTAGTATTTGAATAAATTTTGAGGGAATTTTTTTGACAAACCTTCCGATCGGGGCAAATTTTCTACGAAACCCCAAATCTCAGTCCTAAATTTAGGACTGAGTTGAACTCAGTCCTAAAAATAGGTGTGGCTACAGACGACGTGTTAATTAATAAGTCCTCAGTGGGAGGGGAACATGGGATGGAATGGATGAGGTAACTCAGGTAAGCTATCTAGGTCCTAGTTACAGGGTTGTGGGCACCACGGCCCGAATCGCTATGAATGCCATACACGGTCACACGCGGAGCCCCCACAGACTTGGGGGTGGTCTCTTTCATCACTACTTGCCATCTATCCTTGCGTACCGTCTGCCTCCATTAATTAATTAATTAATTAATAGACACGTGACTGCCTCCATACGACAGACAAACCAGGAGGCTGCCCGGGTGTGAGCCCGTCACGTCTATAGGGTAGCACATGTCCATGCCTAGTCTATCACGAGAAGTCCACGGGTGGCGGCCCTGGGGTGCGCAGCCTGGGGCACGCCAGGTGAGGACATAACGCCCAGGCTGGGCGGGCTTGGTGCCAGCTAGTCTATCTGATGTGTCGACCTGATCTGTGCGGGCCAGGTGCCCGGCTAGGCCCAGGCGCCTGTGCCGAAGAATGTGGGAAACATAGGGCAAATCAGCGTACAAATCCTCATCTCTAATGTGCAAAGCAAAGGGGATGAACATTAAGGGCCTTGCGCAGCATCTTGGTGAAGTTGCCGTCGAGTCATTGCTCCATTTCCTGCGTCAGTGTCCAGGTCTCGGCGCCGTAGGTCAGGATCGTCAGAATGACGACCTTGAAGAGGTCACGCTGTGACAATATGGTTGGGGCATGATCAACTAGGACCTAGATAGCTTATACCATCCATTCCATCCCATTTTCCCCTCCCACTGAGGACTTATCAAAGAGACAACTTCAACACTTATCAAAGGACTTTATGCTCACGTGACGCAGTCACGTGTCTATTAATTAATTAATTTATTTATTAATTAATTAATTAATTAAATAATGATCATGCAGAGGATATTTGTAACTTTTGTGTAATTATTTTCTAATGCGATTAGCACAGTACTCCGTGGCATGCCCATGCGCATGACACGCAAAGTACTTACTTTGTAGCATCTATGCGTCAGCCTACCTATGGTATTGTATGGTTGTATTGCACCCACAGTGTTGCGCCCCGGCACCATGCTGTGGAGAGCGCGCTCTGTGGCCTCACTTGTGGCAGTAAGAGAAGCTAGGGCGCTCTCCCTCCTCGTTGTGTGTAGGGTTAAAGGTTCCTTTACTCTGTATTGGCACCCACGTGATGCAATTGACCACGACGTCTCAATTAATTAATTTAGGCATTCAATTAGCAAACAAAGTTTATGAAACAAACGCACTGATCATGCGCGGGGTTGTTTTTTTAATCTAAACCGTCTAAGTCTCTCTCTCTGGATGTTAGCCAGCCATAATTCTAACGTACAAGGCATGCATTTCCACCTCCAGTCATTTCCGTCATCCTGAACGACTCGACGATGCGGATAAGTTAACAGCAGGCTCGAGCTACCATGGTCCCGATACTCCAGATTTCTGGCCTGCACGCTGGCTGCCTAGTTGATATTTACTCTGGTGAGCTGTTTGAAAGCTTCTCGTAAACCTTTTGTGCAGTCATGCCTTCTGCTTCGATCTGCAAATACAAACGATCGCCATGCGTCCAGGAATAGTTATCTCACTTAATAAAACGAACAAATTACCCAGATGTAGCCGCAGAGGGAGACCGATGTTAACATGACAGATTATCTCCCCCAAATGCAAAGCGCTCTGCACAAAATTTGCTGGAAAATCCTGGTGGCAAAATAAGGGTAGAAGGGGTAGAAGGGGGTAGAAGGGGGTAGAAGGTGTAGAAGATTACCAGACTGACCAGTGGCTGGCAAGGGCATTCAATGTTAACCCTGTGGCTTGTTGCATGGACATTAGTGCCGTCTAAAAAGTAAACAGATTATCAACCGTTGTCACAGCCTACGGCTACATGCACACCGCAGGCAAACGCCACGTGCTACGCATATTTTGGCAAGTTGACACCAATGATCAGACCTGCCAGACCCGAGGCTGCTTTTCGATACACTAACAATATCATGCCAGTCCTGTCTGGCCATCAAGGTTCCATGGCCTTTATTTTGACACAGTTAAGACGTACACGAGGCAATACGGATGGAGTCCACCCTGCTTGCAACGGATACCACACCGGGAAGTATCCCACACCTGCACAGGTTGAGCGGCCGTCAAGTTTATCAACTTGGGTCCACTTTGTACCAAAACAAATGCACGCGGACGACACTGGCAGGAGGAACAGTCCCACAAAGGCGATGGGCGATCCACCACACTAATGCCAGCCTTCCCAAGGAATCTGTGACTAGGCAGCTTTCTTGCACACCCCACCACCTGTGCAGGGCAAACCAATTCACCGTTGCACTACTTGTGAAGAACGTGCATGCTTTTAGTAATCTACAGTTCCTCATCATCTGTTATTAAGGTACCTAATGTTGCACATGTGTCCGCATACATACAATTTGATAATGCTGTGGCTTACACGATGGGGGGGTTAAATGTGTGGTTGGGGGGGGGAGGGGGGGCGCAGCATACCATGAGCAGCTTGGAGCGCGAACTCCACCCTCGCGAGAGGGTCATCTGGGATAGCCGTATGCCCAGCAGCTGTGGGGGGGGCAAGGAAGACCGATTGAACCGGAAAAGAAACGGGGTAGGGGGGGGAAGGCAAACACCCGAGCGCAAGAGAGGAACCAACGTGAGGAGGGGCCGGGGCAAGGGGGAAAAAGGAGGACAGGACCAGAGGGGGAACCGCATGACAAGAGGAAAGATTAGCGGCCACGGATACAACACCTTGCCACCACGTCTCCATGCCCTGAAGCACAATGCGTTAGAGCTAACTGACTGATTCCCGCACACCACATGTCGGGCTGCAGCAGAAGCATCCATGCGGGGTTGCATGGTATCTCGGGCCACTGTGAAACTGGCGTCACAGCCACCCGATCAGGGAATCCATTGGGGGGGGTTTGCAGCGAGGCATGTGCAAATAATCCCGACTGTGCAAATAATGAGCCTGCACTTGCCGGATGGTAAGGCCGTGCCTGCCTACTCCGGTTCACAAATACCATAACACGTGTCGTAGCGACCTTTAGGTCATTTGCATTTTGGGGCACTAGTTTACATGGTATGCTATGCGATGATGCCAATTGGGATGTACCCTGAATAATTAATTAATTAATTAAGGGGACTCGCACGTCCAAAAGCCTGAAAAACTGACTTTAATGAATATCAATTCCAATGCACTTGGGAACCATCTAATGATGATTGAGTACCATAAATATGATGTTTGGACATTCATACCACCACTTGTTGGGGGTACAACCCCCAACCACGCACCGGTGGCGAGCTAAAAATAGAAAAAGACGCTATTTATGAGATAATTTGCCCAAGACAAACCACTTATCCAAATGACCTGCCCATACATTCCTGCAAAGTTCCCCCACTTCTAAAAAATCTGGGCTATTCACATGGCCAAAATAATCACATTTGTTTGAGTTATTAATTTCCCCGCGAAATGGGTACTTTCTTGAGCCAAAAAAAATAAATCAAATCATCAACACATCGAATGGGGTCATCCATACATTCGAAATTCCACTGAGTGGGGGGAAACACAACCCCAAAGTTTGAGCTCATTCTGACAAGCGTAGCTCAAGTTATTGATTTTCCTGTGATGCCACCTGAGTAGACGCTAAAAGAGATTTGAGCTAGAGCTGAGCCAAAATGACATGTGTTTTGCCACCCTAGACACCCAAAAACATGCCCACTTTGATCACGGAATGTGAGGAGGATGCCCGGTGCATCATACGCCATACCCCGCCATCGGCACAGCCAACCTTGCGAGTCTACCTGTAACAACAAGGCTGGTAGGACGACACGCCTGAGCAGCATATGCAATGCCTATCTCAGGCTGATAATGTGTGCTTTTGTGCCAACAACCAAGTTGTTCCACCCAACAACACATTAAAAACCCTCTTCCAAAATGCCCAACAAGCCGGACATGTGGAGGACCACACACGCAGTATATAAAGAGAAAATAAAGCTGAGTTCTTATCCAGCAACCCGTGGCTAGCTGCTGTGGCTAGCATTACAAAGGCTATCATTTACTCAGTGGGAAAGGTGAAGAGGACATTGGAACAACCTACCTGACGCATGTGCCACCAAAGCATTGTGTCCAGCAAAATGCACACTGCCTCCTTTCTAGCAAGCACGAGCCACTTCTTTAGGAGACAGGTGCCAGCTCGTCAGTGTCTGGGGACAATGATGCCGCTGCTTAGGAAGACCGCGTGAATTTCCTCGAACACAACTGTCTATACCGCAAAAGATATTTCAGAGAAGCATGGAAACAAAGCATGACACCTTCCCGACAGGTTGTGGGCCACGCGCTGCAGCAAGCCAGCCACGTCACAGACGAACTGTCTGAAAAACATCCAGGACTCTAACGATGCAGCGCCAGGACCCGCAACTTCATGGCAGCATCTGGCCGGAAAGAAGGCAAAAAGCTTACGTCTAACGAGCCAAGAAAGCAGGAAAACGCTAGCTTAAGACGTTTTATACAAGAACGTACCATAACGGGCGTTTATTCGTGCCCAGGCGCACAAGAAAGGCCAGCTTTTCATGGAGAGGTCGGGCGCGCATCGCGCAGGCCTAATGTTATCTTACCGCAAAATGACGGGAAAGGTAAATAGAAGCAGCGGGAAATTTACGGATTTAGAAACATCATTAAACTAGCTTCCCTTACGACCATCAAAGCTGGTAACAATCGACAATCATACGCGCAGGCATCCATTCTACTTAATTCATCCCGACAGAAATTCAGGTCGGACCCCCCCTGCCGATGGTAAAGAAAAAAAGCCCGCGACATTACAGATCGCAACCATCCCACCATAAAGTGGAATCAGTAACTAATCTTCTCCAACAATCGAGCATGTTTTCTGCCTTCCGCGTGCCAATTTGTCACGTTTCGTGTAAAAGCAGTCGCCATGGCCACTTCCGCAAGGGGTGCGCGCACCGTGCACCCACTTTTCACGGTACGGAGGGGTACCGCGGAATTTTTTTGGCGCGGAAAATATTCGCCGCGCCGAGTCCCCTTAATTCATTAATTAAACTTGTGCTCCCGTTGGGGAGTCACGGAGCACCGGAGTGCTTTTAATCCCTGTATTTGCACAACAGGAAGAAAGGGCAGAGACCCCCTTTCTCCTTCATGCCAGAGGCATGCCACAGCAGCAATTGGACACGATAGACGATCCGGCAAGTTCTGTGGGTGCAAAAAGACCCGCGGAGCTATGCTCTTAATTAATTAATTAATTAATTAATAAGACCGGCGTGAGCATATCATAACGTACCCTGAATAGGGCTGTACATCCTATTTCTTCCATCGTGCCACACAGGGTCATTGCCTTGGTTTCGTATGGCTGGCAGTGCGGCGGCCACCACAAGGTGGGTGGTCAGCAGCCCATCATGCATGTGCCGTGAATGGGATGGATGGGCGGACGTGCGTTGTTCCACAGGGATGCTCCGCGGATGGGAGGAAAGGGCAGTAAGGAAGCTTGGCCAACCATCCAACGCGTGCCTTCACACCTTGGCGATGGACACAAGGAAGCAACAGAGCGAGCACCTTGGCGATGGACACAAGGGAGCAACAGAGCGAGCACCTTGACGATGGACACAAGGAAGCAACAGAGCGAGCACCTTGGCGATGGACACAAGGAAGCAACAGAGTGAGCACCTTGGCGATGGACACAAGGAAGCAACAGAGCGAGCACCTTGGCGATGGACACAAGGAAGCAACAGAGCGAGCACCTTGGCGATGGACACAAGGAAGCAACAGAGCGAGCACCTTGGCGATGGACACAAGGAAGCAACAGAGTGAGCACCTTGGCGATGGACACAAGGAAGCAACAGAGCGAGCACCTTGGCGATGGACACAAGGAAGCAACAGAGCGAGCACCTTGGCGATGGACACAAGGAAGCAACAGAGTGAGCACCTTGGCGATGGACACAAGGAAGCAACAGAGTGAGCACCTTGGCGATGGACACAAGGAAGCAACAGAGTGAGCACCTTGGCGATGGACACAAGGAAGCAACAGAGCGAGCACCTTGGCAATGGACACAAGGAAGCAACAGAGCGAGCAGCTTGGCGATGGACACAAGGAAGCAACAGAGCGAGCACCTTGGCCATGAGCATGCGTTGGACAGGGAAATGGCAGCACTTGGATGTGCCACGGACCTTGGCTGATGGAACGCCATGAGCACGAAGCCTGTGTCTCGATCGTACCTCACCTTCACAGCTCCCGCTTGGTGTCAGCCTACATCTTGTTGTGGATACTCACCGTCGGGCCTGCACCATAACGCAGCCCGAGTTCTCTGTGGCCTACCAGCTGGCATCCGAGAGAGAAGGCAGTGCGAGCTAGTGAGAGGGCGGCCCCCCTCCCTCTCTGTGCTTCAGCTTCCTTGACTCCCCGTGCCCGCGTGGCGCGGCCACGTGCTTCCATTCGTCAATGAGGAAGACAGGCAGGACCCACAGCGGCCATGAATCGGTGCACCAAGTCCTTACCTTGGCCATGAACGTCATGAGCTCTGCATTGGCCTTGCCACCGCGCGATGACGCCGCCACAGCAAGGAGAACATCGTCCGCATTCACACCTGGCAAAGGGGGGCATGCGGCAAGAGGGCCAGGCAGGTGGTGGCGATGCACAGAGGCGCCGGTGTGCGATGGTTACGTCCTTGTTAAGATGGGAACTCGTGAGGGCAGCATCACGTGCTACCGAAAGAAAAGCAAACGGGTCGGCGTATCGACATGCGCATGAACACACCTGGAGCATGCGGCCCGACCTGCTTCTCTTTTGCTTCCATGCAAGAGATAACGGGGCAGATGCCATCAGCCACACGGGTTACACATCAAAGCACGGCTGCTACACACCAAGGAGGACATGCATGCGGTGGAGGACGCCGTGTCATCACACACGATCCGTCGCAGTGCCCTTGCCACCCCCCTGCCCGCAGTGCCAAATACGTCCGCAACCAGCAAATAAACCACCAGCAGCAGGCACGACGTACAAATGAAAAGCGCGGTGTGCCCACGTGCGCATGACCGGTAAAGAGCACGCACACAAGAGCGTGCAAATTCATCGTAAACAGCATCAACGGGAGGGCACGGCGTGGTCACGTACGCACGACCAGCGTCTTGTTGGCGTTGTCCTCCACCTCGATGGCCACCTGCACCGCGTTCTCTGACACCTGTTGGATGCAGGGGGGAATCGGAGCGTCCTGCGGCGACCAGCACAAGCATGAGCACACTGCCCCATAAATTAGAAAAAATGTTTTGTAAGCAAGGGGGCAGGTCAGCAGTACCAGCTGCGGCGGTGGGAGCAATGGTCGCAGTGGCAGGGGAGGACGCACACGGGTCAGCAACAGCCACCCCGCCACCCCCTTAGATAACCGGGCCTCCTGCTGCTGAGAGCACAAGAAACACTGATGGCTACACACTCGCGGTGACACGCCAAGGGGCACATTTGCGTTTCTTCTGGGCCCCTTGAATAAGACACCTGGCTTCCCTTTCAATTGATGCTTGTACGCCTCCTGCCAATAGGAACACGGGGGCCCTCTTTCACCACGAGCCATTGGGCCCCTTTCCCACAGGTACCTTTCGACCCTCTTCCGAGGGGCACCTTTTGCCCTCTTTCCACCAGGAATCTTTCGGCCCGCCTTCCAAGGGGTACCTTGGGACCCCTTCCACCAGGCCGACCAGCAACCAAATACAACACACGCCTCCCTGGTCTGGTCATGAAGGCTGAAGCGGTATCCAACATTCACAAGCGTTGCCAAGCAATGCCAAGCGTGGACAAGCGTGTGGACAAGCGTGTGGACAAGCGTGGACAAGCGTTGCCAAGCGATGCCAAGCGATGCCAAGCGATGCCAAGCGTTGTCAAGCGTTGCCAAGCATGGCCAAGCGTGGACAAGCGTGGACAAGCCAAGCGTTGCCAAGCGATACCAAGCGTGGACAAGCGTGGCCAAGCGTTGCCAAGCGTTGCCAAGCATGGCCAAGCGTGGACAAGCGTGGACAAGCCAAGCGTTGCCAAGCGATACCAAGCGTGGACAAGCGTTGCCAAGCGTGGACAAGCGTGGGCAAGCGATGCCAAGCGTGGGAAAGCGTGGCCAAGCGTGGACAAGCGTGGCCAAGCTCAGTATGCTAAGTGGCACACGGGTGGTCCAGCAACCACGACGATGCGCTTGCCTTTACACCAGGTGCTAGAATGTTGGTTGTGCCCACCTTGTCGCCACGGGTAACCCCCTTTCGTCAGGTGTTGAAACCTTTGGGTGTGCCTACCCCACCGGTACAATAACACCTTTGTGTGTGCTTATCTATCCGTACTACATTACCTCTGTGTGTGTGTATATCTGTTGGTACTACAGTACCTTTGTGCGCATGTGTGTGCCTGTCTATGGGTAGGATAACACTTCTGTGTGCCTATCTATTTGTACGACATTCCCTGTACTAGCGGGGCCTACCCATCGCGACACATGCGAGCATGGCCCACCTTTGCATCCCCCTCCTGCGCACGCGACACATGCGAGCACGGCCCACCTTTGCATCCCCCTCCTGCGCACGCGACACATGCGAGCACGGCCCACCTTTGCATCCCCCTCCTGCGCACGCGACACATGCGAGCACGGCCCACCTTTGCATCCCCCTCCTGCGCACGCGACACATGCGAGCACGGCCCACCTTTGCATCCCCCTCCTGCGCACGCGACACATGCGAGCACGGCCCACCTTTGCATCCCCCTCCTGCGCACGCGACACATGCGAGCATGGCCCACCTTTGGATCCCCCTCCTGCGCAAGCCCCGACAGCGCGCCGTCCACCAAGTAGATGAGTCGCGGCTTCTCTTCCTCAGATCGGTAGGCCACGAACAGCTGGCAGCCGCTGCACTTCATGCGCCACTGGCGCTCGACCTTGTCGTCCGCCCTGTGTGGGGGGGGGGGTTGAAAGGGGGCGCCAGCATAGTCGTGCAGACTCAAGACCATGCGTAACCATCAGTGTTGTAGCATACAAACCATCAGCGCTGGGTAGCATACAAACCTGGCTGCATGCCATCAGCCTGATATGGAGACGTGATAGTGCGCAGCCACCGTACAGATTTGTAACAGGGGGAAGGTTGTGTCACGTGCAACCACTTGGAAGGGGTGGACGTGTTGGGACGAGGCGCGCGGGGCACGGGGAGGGCGGGGGACTGGGCAGGCAGCGAGCATGGCCTGGTCATGTGCATGCACTTGGGCAAGCAATCGCAGCGGTGTAAGGGACGGGAGAGGCGGCGGGGTAGCACAGCGTGGAGAGGGGCGCGCCCAGCGACGGCATCGGTCCAAAGGGAAGGGGGGCAACACCAGCGATGACCATGCGCCCAGCAGAGCATGGCATGATTCGGTGCGCCAGCAGACAGCCTTTTGGTCCCAGGGGAGGGGAGGCCTCACGGCAAGGGGAGGAGGCGTACCGAGCGCACGCTGGGACGTACTATCGCCCCATGCCAACACTTGATCACCGACGGTGTGGCATGCCGGCGACGGAGTGCGGGCGCGGTTGGGGGAGTGGAACCTGTCCTCCACGTTCTGCCTGGAGCACCACCTAAAGCTAGCATGGTCAATATACATATACGCAGATCACGGCCACCGCACGTAGCGCAGCATCCTTAGGCTAGCATGGCCACCCGCATGTCATTCATATGCCTGGCATTGCCACTCGCATGGTCACGGCAGTGATGGCAAGGGAAGGGGTGCGGCTAGGTATTTAGGTCGTCGCCCAGGCGTCAGAATACGAGACGGGGTGGGATACCGCGCCGCACGCTGGCAAAAGCATGGCTCGGCATGAACGATGATGGGACATTGGCACGGCATGAACATGGCTCATGAAGCACATGACTCAGCACGCACTCAACACCTGGCTACTCCTACACCGACCTCTTGAGCAGGCACTTGCCCCCTTCCTCCATGCTTATCCACCTCTTGAGCAGGCACTTTCCCCCTTCCTCCGTGCTTACCCACCTCTTGAGCAGGCACTTTCCCCCTTCCTCCGTGCTTACCCACCTCTTGAGCAGGCACTTTCCCCCTTCCTCCGTGTTCAGCTTGGCGATGTGCTTGCTCGTGTCGATCACGTACGCATTGTCCGTCTTGCGACGGGGCAGCTTTTGCAATGTGGTGTCTGGCCAGGGAGGGGGACAGGGTGTTCATCCCGATCGCCCCAGGAGGTGGGTGACAGAACCGAAATAGGTTGCGTGTTAGGGCAAGGAGTGGTGGCAGATCACGCCGCGTTGTTGTAAATAAGGGGTCGTAAAGAAAAGGGGGAGCAATTCGTTCCACCAAACCCAACAGTCCGAGGATGCGAAGGGGGGGGACTACCCTGTTATAAATATTTTGTTAGATATTCAAAACCCGTAATGAAGTAATGATGGGCGACCAAGCTGCACCATTTACGAAAAAATAGCGACAAAACCTGGCTTTCAGTTCAATTCGAAACCAGAGGAGGCCGCCGTGTGCCGATAAAATACACGCCGAAAAGACTAAGGCCAACACCAATGGAATTCCTGAACACAAGTGTCCATCTAGCTAGCTGGCTTCGGTGGCTTTTCACCACTAGAAAAAATAACGCATTTATCGCTCTTGATGGGATAGTGTTATGTATAATTTTATAGTACATGTGCAGACAATAATCTCTGCTTACCTAGGATTAGGACATGCGTAGCACAATGTTTGCAGTAGTAAACGGTAAGGTCGGCTGCTGCGCCCACGGGGGCATTAAATCCAGCGTCCTCGCTGGTATATGAGTGGGTTGTCCTCTTCGGCATGGTATAGCTGGACTATGTTGCGTTGGAGAAATCCATTACATGCATGGAAGCAAATAATCCCAGCTCTCACCGGCAAACTGCTGCGGGAGCAACAGCAACACCTCCTCAATCAAAAAAGTGCGCGTGTCACGGCGAAATTCTCATGCAGTCATGCCTGGTTTGAGGAAAGTAATTAACCGGTTTAAATCGCGTAATTGTATAGTTGATGTCTTGAAGATGAACACAGCTATGAAGTCACAGGCATATGATTACTTGCTGTATTTTCTGGGTTTGTGACGAGGTTTCTTCTGCCAGCAAGAATTTTGCAAGGGGAGCGGGTCTCGCTAGTAAGTGCAGAAAATATCAGAACGTCGCCGCGTAAGTCTAAATAGGGGGTCGAATATGACTTAAGACATCCCTGAGGCCTGAAACCCGCCTGGTTTTGTAAACCACGCTCGACTAACTGATTACAGTATAAGGCCCTCTCCTCGATCGACTCCAGGCCCGCGGGCGCAGGCTGGGCCGGCCCGTGGAAGTGGCGGACGCCGGCAGCGGTCCGACACAGGCCGCAGCGGCGTCCGCGCGGCCGAGACAACTATTCCTGGAAGCATGGCGTTCCAATGTCGCGTAAGGACTAGCTAGGGTAGAGAGGAAAGCCGTGAAGACCGCGGATGTTTAGTCAGTGTCTATAGGAAGCTACCTACATGGACGGAGGGAGCCGGACAGCGAACTGCCGACTACAATGATCAACGCCGGGCTGAAGTACTTGCGTGTCATGCGCATGGGTATTCCATGGAGTACTATGCGAATCACTCATTAGAAAATACTTACACAAAAGTTACAAATAGCGTATGCATCATGCCCCAACCATGTATATAGTCACAACTTCAATACTACGAGGGGAGTAGTATTCTAGACAGAATATAAATATCTCCGTGGGGAGTATGTAACGCCAACATATCCCTGAGAAGGGGCATATGGTTTCATTCCGGCTGCCGGGCTACAACCTCAGTGTAGGTAGGGGGGTGTAAACGGCAACCTACTCTGGGTGCACAATGTGCGGCACCTGCACCACCATCATTGATATATCATAGCATACCAAAAGAGCCTGGCATGGGGTGGAAGATGGTCATGGCTAAGCAGTGGCTAGGGCATGGCCTCTCATCAACAGAGAGTGGCTCTCTGCATGAGCAAAGCGTGGCTAACTACTGAATGAACGCTAATAATATATTGTCTGGTGTGGATCCCATTATAGGCATACACGACTGGTGGAGGAACTGCAACGCCTTCAGCCTGGTGAGTCCCCTTTGCACCTTGTGCTGGTGGACTTCATCAAAGCCTTCGATTCGGTTTTCTGGCCTGCGCTTTGGGACATCCTCGAGTTGTTCCGGATCCCCCGCCCCCTGATTGCTGTCATCCGCAACCTGTATGAAGGGTCCACCACTTCGGTGCGCACTTCTTACGGGACCACGCCCCCATGCCCTTTACAGAAGGGTGTGTGGCAGGGCTGCGTGCTGTTGCCCTACCTGTTCATTACTGTGGTCGAATACGTAATGATTCAGGCGCGCAAGCGATTTGCCCGCATCGTGGGCAGGGAACCAGGAGTGCAGGTCGCTAACAAATTCTGGCATGGCGGTGCGGACACGGAGATTCGGCTGGCAGACATCATCTACGCAGACGACACCACCCTCTTCGAGGACACTGGGCACGTGCAGACATGGCTTGACTGCCTGGCTATCGAGGCCCGTGCAGTAGCGCTTGAGGTCAGCAAGAAGACAGAGGCCCTGGCGGTTGGGCTCACCCACTCACCGCCGCCCCTCTATCTCCTCGACGGCTCTCAAGTCCTGTATCGGGACCGCGTCAAGCTGCTGGGCAGCCTGCTCCCCAGCTGCGAGGTTGATGTGGACCATCGCATCTCCCTCGCCTGGCACGCTTTACGCCAGTACCGGGCCCTGTGGCGCAAGCCCCTGGGCAAGACCGAGAAACAGGACCTGTTCAAGGTCCTCGTCCTTCCTGTTCTCACGTATGGGGCCGATCGAGACGTGGACCCTCACCGCCGACCTGGCCCGCAAGCTGGACGGCGCGGTCACCAACATGCTGCGTTCCATTTTCAGAGTAGGATACGCTGCCCATTGTTACGTCGCGTAACAATTCGTTGTAGTTACGGACGTAAATTAGGTCCTTGGCCTCGGTTGTTCCTAGGTTACGTGTAGTTCTAGTTTGGACATGATTGTCCCCGTAACAGTACTGTGGTATAGTGGGTGCCTTTGGGCGCCGCGCCGCGTACTATATTAGTGATCCTTATCCTTTTGTAGAATGTAGTGGACAGGCGTGCATCTGTGCACCTGCTTGTGTTTCTGTGTTTCTGCAGGCGAGGGCCAGGTCGGCCCGAGCCTGTTGGACCGTTGGTGACCATTTATGCACGTTCCACTCCTTGTGTGGTCACTCGGCGTGTGTTAAGTGAATTGACACATTTAGGCTTGGGTCACGGCAGTGTAGTTGTGTTTCCTTCCTCTATTCCTGGAGTAAACGGGTTTTGGTAAATGGTTGTATGGCGTATTATAGCAACACTTACGTTAATGCATTGAGATCAGCTCCGTCACGTTCGTCTTTCGCCAGAGGGTTAAGTAGAGGAGGCCTGACCAGTTTAGGTAGTATCAGGCCCATTAGAGGTAGAGGTGGAGGTAGATATCCGCGGCGTAACAATGGTTCCGGAGGAACTTCAGTAGGTAGTGAACGAGACGACTATCCCTTGCCACATACACCTTTTCAAGACCCCTTCCGCGTCCAGGAACAAGAAGTCGACACTTCCTTGATAGGTAATGGGCGGGTCGCCTTCAAGCTAGGAGCGTCGTGCTGCCCGTTTCGGGACACGCTTTACCTAGAAGCTAGACCTGCTCACAGCGGATAAATCCTTTCGTAGTTAGCCTGTCCTTCGCCTTGTTTTCCTGCTTACGGTTGTTTCCTGCCTTAGATCGGGGAGTATTACTGTTCGGAGACGATTAGCGTCGCCGTACCTACACCTTTTTCCTTGTGCTGCTGCTTTATTAGACGGCCGCACCCGCAGAGTTACGGGGCGCTGTGTTAGGACGAGCGCTGGGATATCCGGCCGCTGACTTAGGACGAGAGCTGGAAACTCCCGCCCTCCTTCTTCTTTCGGTGATCCAGATCGTCAAGCTAAGTCGCCTACCCCTACCTCGTCTAGCTTGACATCACAAGACACGCCAGGTGAGTTATCATGAGTCAACGTCGTGTTTTTACTGCGCCTTCCCATTCATCTAGTGATAATAGTTTAGCTAAGTATTACGTGGTTATTACCCCTCAATGGTCAGCCATTTTCCTCTCTTGGTCAGATGCTAGGAAGATAGTGCAAAACCGTACATATAATGTAATTAGGTATAAGAAATTTGTTACCTTCGAGGAAGCTCAACAATTCCTTATAGACCATAGCGTATCAGATCTAGGCCTACACGTACGTTCTACTCCTCATGGTCGCCCTCCTGTAGAAGCTCTAGATTTTGCTACCCCTCCTTCGTCTCCCCCTAAGAGGGCTGCATCCTCTTCTAGCTTAGATACTCCTCTCACCTTGGAATTCGGTTCCCTATCCATTACTGTTGTTAAAAAGGATTGATTTTAATTTTGTTCCTGCTGCAGACCTTCAAGGTTTTTCCTTTTTCTTTTGTTGCTTTCTTCTTTTGATTCCTATTCCTTTACGTAATTAAAGATGGATCCAGTGGGTGGAGATATGTCGCCTATACCTACCAATAATAATAATAATAATACTACTAATAACATTAACAATAACAATACTCGTGGTAACCGACGGGACTCCTTGGAAACGGTACACCATCTCACTCCTCAAGGTATTCTGCGTACCTCACCGCCTTCTCCTGCTGCTGGTGGTCGCCGTCGTCCCTCAATTACCCCACCTACCTATGAACAACGTATTTCCCAAGTCAGATTTAGTGAGGAACCTTCTTTCGTTGTGAACCAGGCCCCTGCCCCTTCTGCAACCTTGGCTCACCCCTCCAGCAGGTCCTCACACACTAACAATGCTCCTAGGCCTCCTTCCCACCCTGTGCCTTCAATGCCTGCTATTAACACGGGTCGTACCTCGGCCCCTGTCGGCCCTTCTGGGCGCCCTAGTGCAGTCCCCTTTTTCCCACCTGCTTCCTGGTCCTACCCTGAGACGGCCTATGAGGCTGCCCAGGTTCCTACCCGTGTGGCTGATTTAGAAGTTAATAATGATTTCAGTACCATGCCCCTAGATGATAGGAATTATGATCATTTTGCCTATTCCTCTCTTCGTGAGCAATATACTGTCCCCTTCTCCTATGGGCACCATCCGGAAACGGTGGCTCCCTCCAGACCCCTACCCAAGACTTTTCCTATCCCTTCCTTCTATCCCGCTTATGTAGCAGTGGAAGATAGTGGCCCTATGGGAAAAACTGATTCTTCTAATCCCCCTAAGCCTCCTGCTCTTCCCCTCTTTGCCAACCTTCCTAAGCTGGATGTCAAGTCTACCCCTCAACAGTTTTTCACCTTCATTATGTTGCTCACCCAGAACACAGAGTCCTGGCAGAACCACAATAGGTGGCGCCTCTCTGATGCTGTACTAGTTCCTCATTATCTTACTACCTGCATTACTCCTGAACTTGCTAACCTCATCCAGTGTGAGTCTCTTGCCTCTCATGCCTACCCAAACTCTGTAGCAGAATTGTTCAAGCGTTTAGAGAACCATTTAGTCCCTCCCGATGCAGATTGGCAGGATAGATTATCCTTTGGCACCTTGCAGCAGGGTACCAAGTCCTTCAAAGAATATATGAAAGAGTTTGATGCTCAGATGGTACGAATTAGGGATTTGTCGGGTGCAGAAGTACGTGCTCGCTTCCTTCAGGGCCTCAGTAGACCCTTATTGCGTGAAGTCAAGCGCCAGTTCTCTGCCTACCGTTTTACTGACCTGCCCCTCAAGCATGTGCGTCAGCATCTTTTACGAGTAGCAGATTTCTTCTCCACACCTTCTCTTCCTACCCGTTCCCGTATTAATAATATAAGCCTTACCCCTGAGGAGGAAAACTCCTATGTAGAAGAATTAGATATCTGTGTGACTGACCTTTCAGCTCTGGATGTCTCTCATATTACCTGCTATCATTGTAAGGAAGTAGGTCACCTTAAACGTGAATGCCCCAAGTTCCTTTCGGGTGCTCCCCCTCATCCCGACGCTCGCCCTCCTCGTACCCCTCAGCGTGCTCCTATTCGTCCCACTTCAGGACACATTCCTTCAGCTACCCCTAGTAGGCTGAATGCTGTGCAGACAGGATCCCCAGGGTTCCCCTATGATAATCAGGCTCCCGCACCCTCTTCAATCCCTCGTGACCCTCCAGCAGTGGCTTTTCCGCCAGGGTCTTCTTCGGGGTTCGTTCCTATGGATTTGGGGGGGAGGGGAAACAGTAGGCCTGTCAGCCGGGGGTAACCTGGACAGGTCCTTAGATAGTACCCCAGATATTAATTTTTGCTTGCCTGTTTTTATAACCTCTGTAGGAGCTGAATCATCCCTACCACTACGTGTGCGTCCTCTTATGTTCTTGAATGGTGGTTTAACCGTCCCTCACACTGTTGTAGACCCCTTCTTGCATGCTGATGAACTCTTGAATGTCTCTGTGTTGGTAGATAGCGGTGCGGCTAGCTCCTTTGTGAGCGAGGCCCTAGTTAGACGTTTAGGACTAGTCCCTACCCCTCACACCAAACCCGTTACTGTTCATTATGCTGATGGTCGCACCAGTCATTCCCCGGGTACGGTGTCCCTTCCCATGGTTATACAAGGACGTACTGTCAACCTGACGGCCACTATAGGCCCTATCACTACCGCTGATGTATTACTAGGATTAGATTGGCACCAGGATAATAAGATTACTATTAATTATGATACCATGGTCATTTGGTTTCCAGATAGCTCTTACTGGGTACCTGAACGTCATTATAGATTGGAAAATTTATCCTTGGTAGATATTACTCCTCCTACACCTGTTGATCCTCCTGTAAGACCTATACCTGAAGTAATAATGTCAAATGACGAATTACGTTCTGAATTAAAGCAAAATGGATACCTATTATGTATGTTCCTTCAGTTAGAAGTACAACAGATACCTAGCACTAACAATAGTGTGGATATAGATGTAAATACAGTGGATACAATAGGAGTAGGATTTACTGAAAATGAAATAGTAAGATACATGGCTGTGATAGATTCCTCAAAAGTATTTGAAGAAAAGACTCCTTCTTATCCTCCTCCTCGTTCTGTTTTACACCGTGTAGTTATCAAGGACGGTGCAGTTCCTACGCACTCTCCGATGTATAGAATGGGCCCTACCGAGTTAAAGGAACTAAAACAGATTTTAGTGTCATTATTAGAAGCAGGATTGATAGAGCCTAGTAACTCCCCCTACTCAGCTGGTGTCCTGTTAGTTCCTAAGCCAAATGGCAAGTTTCGCCTAGTTACTGATTATAGGAAGTTGAATGATATTACTGTGAAATCTAAATACCCTCTACCTCGTATTGACGATATATTTAATAAGGTTAAAGGTTCCACTTGTTTCACAGTACTGGATTGTGCGGATGGTTTTTGGCAGTTGCGGATAGCTCCTGAGGATTGCCATAAAACCGCCTTTGCTACCCCTTTTGGTCATTACCAGTTTAGAGTAGCGGCTATGGGACTCTGTAACTCGCCTGCCTCTTTTCAAATGTTAATGAATGAAGTGCTTAGACCTGTTATGGGAAATTCTCATCTTCCTCAGGTGTCCTCTGATCTAAAGGATCCCTCCTTCTCCTCTGTTTCTTTATCTGAGCATGACCGTTCTTGTGCTCAAGCTTACTTAGATGATATTCTTATTTACTCTCCTGATTTTGAAACGCACCTACGTGATTTAAAGAAAGTATTAGAAATAATGGCTGAAAATTCTTTGTGGGCGCGCCGTGCTAAAGTGCGTTCGGGTAGGAGTGTCCCATTTTTAGGGCACGTTCTGTCAGATGCCGGGGTCGCTACCGACCCGGATAAAACTAAGTCAATTCAGGAATGGCCTACTCCTACCGACGTTAAAGGTGTACGTAGTTTCCTAGGAATTGCTTCTTACTATAGGCGTTTTATCCCGCGTTTCGCCACTATAGCAGCCCCTATTAATCATTTATTAAAGAAGGATATCCCCTTTGTTTGGAGTAGTGAGTGTCAGTCTGCTTTTCAGTGCCTAAAATCCCTACTCCTTTCCCCTCCTGTACTCATCCTACCGGATACTACTAAACCCTTTGTTGTGGCTACAGATGCTAGTAAAGTAGCTATAGGTGGTGTCCTTCTCCAGGATCAGGGTCAGGGCTTACAGCCAATTGAATATATCTCTAGGACAATGCTCCCTGCGGAGCGTAACTATCCCGTCCACCAGCAGGAACTCTTAGCGGTGGTGTATTGTTGCCACGCGTGGCAGCACTTCCTTAAAGGTGCTCAATTTGATGTCTGCCTGAATGAACCCTGTGAGCTAGATCCTTATAGGTTAGTTATCCAAACGGATCATCGTCCCCTTACCCATCTTCTCTCCCAACCCAACCTTACCCCTCGGCAAGCGCGCTGGATGGAATTTTTAGCACAGTTTTCCCCTTTTAAACTTCAGTATGTCAAGGGTGTAGATAACATAGTACCAGATGCACTCTCTCGTCGTGCAGACTATTCCTTCTTCGAGGACCTTGATGTTCTCAATATTACTCTAGTTCCTACTACTATGGGTGTAACCCCTTATGGTGAACTACCTGATGATGATTCCTATGCCTACCTCTTTCATACAGCTGTTCGCATGCCTGATCTCCTTTCTCACGTAGGACTCTCTCTCCCGTGTGAGGCCCTTCCTGTGGCCTCGGTGGGGGGGGAGGGGAAAAATAAAATTTCTATACCGCTTAGCCATATAGCGACTAGGTCAGGAAAGTCTTATGAAAACGTAGTCCCCTAGGACCTCCCCTTCTCTTCGGCAAGGCGGTAGGAGATCTCTTTAAACCTGTTCTGGATACTTCTGTAGCGATGCCTACCTCTGATCTTGAACGCCTTATTAGTAGATTTACGGCCACTGAGCCGGAAGCATTAGCTGCCATTGCTGCACATCCCCAACAATTAGGCAAGCACCCTTGTAAATTTGTAGGTGGGTTTTTATATGTGCAGATAGCAGATTCTCCCCCTCAATGGCGCCTGTATGTCCCTCCTATCTGTCGCTCCTCCTTGCTCTTTGAGTTGCATGACTTAGCTGCTCACCAGGGTGGTAAACGGGTACGGGACCTAGTAGCCCGCTCTTATTACTGGCCTTCCCTTTATAAGGATGTGGATGAGTATGTTAGAACTTGTCAATCTTGCCAGGAAATGAAACCCAATAATGTAGGACAGATAGCAGAACCTAGGACCTTGCCTGACCCTATCATGCCTTGGGATTCTATCATGATGGATTTTGTAGGACCTTTTAGAAAGAATGATAGGGGCAATGCCCAAATCCTTGTGTTCATAGATCGTTTTACTCGTATGTGCCATCTTGTGCCGTGTCCTTTAGAACTCACCGCACGTGATTGCGCACGCCTATACCTCAATAATGTATATAGATATCATGGATTGAGTAGGCAGTTTATTAGTGATAAGGATAAATTATTTACCTCAGATTTTTGGCAGCAGTTTTTCGCTGCCATCGGTACCAAGGTTACCTACGGTACTGCCTACCACTCCTCCTCCTCTCATTTAGTAGAGCGTCTTAATAGAGTAGTAGAAGAAGCGCTTAGGCACTATGTTAATGGCTCGGGTAGTGATTGGGAGGATTATTTATGTTTGGTAGAGTTCTCCCTCAACAATTGTCCCCAAGCTGCGCATGGATATACGCCCTTCTTCTTAGATACTGGGAGACAGCCCCTTACCCCTACCTCTCTCTTAGCTAGTCCTCTACGGGACAAGGATGATGTGTCCCGAGATACTGTAGAAGGTGTACAGTCCTTACTAGATAGAATGAAAACTGCTCATGACCACGCGATCTCAGGGTATCAAAAAGCTCAGGCTAAGTACCTTGCTAGGTTGCGTGCCTCCTTAGATAGACGAGCACCTGAGATAGAAGTAGGAGATCTAGTATTAGTAGAAGGCCCCCGTGTTGGCCGTTTTGCTCATAAGTTTGAAGCAGAACTGAAGGTCAAACTTAGGCCTGCCTTCTTAGGACCCTTCCATGTGTTGTCTAGGGTAGGAAATTTCTTGTATAAGGTCGATATCCCTACCTCTTGGCAAACGCATTCAAACACCTTCCATAGGAGCCAGCTTAAACTGTACCACCCTAGTACGTTCGCTGGCAGGGAGTTAGCGCCTGCCCCTTTAGAGCATAATCCTGACACTGGGGAAGTAGAAGACGAAGTAGAAAGCATCGTGGCCCATCGAGATATCAAAAAGGGCCGCGGTACCCAGCGTCAGTATAAAGTGAAGTGGATGTATGCTCGTAGTGAAGTAGATAAGGTTTGGTATACGGAGAGTGAGCTAGATGGGTGTAGTCGCCTGCTGCAGGAATATAAAACCCTGCACAAGCTCTAGTCGTAGGCCTTCTCCTCTCTTATGTTATGTCTGCTGTCGACGGGTGGTTGGTTGTCCCCTCCCCTCCGCAGCCGTCATGACAGAGCCTACCCCTCCGGCTGAGAGCCCGCTGCCGTCCCTGCCCCTACCGGACCCTGAGCTGTATTTCGAGGCCCTTCCGGGCCGTTGGGTGTCGCGATCATGTTACCGGGGTGGCGTTGTGCAGCCGGCCCTTCAGGCCCAACATGCGAGCTTAGTCAGGGCGGCCCTCTTCGGGGTCACGTGGTATGGTCCTTCCCCTGATGAGCCGCACCAGCTTGTCCTGCACGGTTTCGATGATGCCGGACACTGTTTGTTGGGGTGTGGTTCCAGCTGTCCCGCCTTGGGGCAGATAGATGCGGTTCTCCGGTGTTGCCGTGTGTTCTCCTACCTCTCCACTCCTGTGGGCCGTACCTGCCTACGGGAGGTGTTCCCGTGGCTTCCAGCTGAGGGTGATGCTGAGGTAGACGAGAACCCCTGCGACCTTTTACGGGCCGTAGAGTTCATGGAGATAGCTGATCAGTCGGCGGGACTAGCGGTTAGTGGTCCTACCCCTTCGGGCGCCCCAGCCGAGGTACATTATACTCCAGATTATTCTGCCTCGAGCGCTGCGTCCGCCTCCTCGGTGTCTGTCCCTCCCTCTCCGGTCCCGTCGTCCCCTCGGTCGACCCGGGATGTCGCAGTGGAGCCTACCCCTTCGGGTTTGCCTGATCCTCTTTCGGCGACGGTCTCGGCTA
Organism: Mesostigma viride; assembly: GCA_009746045.1. Taxonomy (NCBI): domain Eukaryota; kingdom Viridiplantae; phylum Streptophyta; class Mesostigmatophyceae; order Mesostigmatales; family Mesostigmataceae; genus Mesostigma; species Mesostigma viride. Next base: position 2,012,916 of record RPFO01000406.1, read on the forward strand.
TGCAGGCTCAGATCCAGTCTTTGACCACGGCGTTTGGGGCCTTCCTTGCGGCCCAGGCGCAGGTCCCGGCCACGCCGGCTGGATCCGCGCCCCCTACCCCTTCTGTCGCCCCGGCGACTACGGCTTCGCCCGCGCCCCCGCCTGCGCCCGCGGTCGCTGTGGTTCCGGCGGCTCCTGCGACTCCTGCTGCCTCTGCGCCTGTCACCGCTCTACCTGCGCCTACGCGGGAGTCTCCTGCCCCTGTTAGCTCGCCCTCCGTCGCTGCTTCCGAGCCTCCTCCCGCTCAGGCGCAGACGTCGCGGGGTTTCTTTGGCGATACTAGCGGCTTCCCAGACTTTGGGAGGGTGGTCCTCCGCAGAGGATTCCGGTTCCTGACTGGGGCCTGGATGGTAGTCAATCTTATGCAGGACTGCCTGTCCCTACGGGCCCCATTTTCAACATGTGGCCTGAGGGTGCACCGGCAACGGAGACCGGCGCGCCTGCGTCGTTGGTGGGTCCGTCACGGCCCTCTCTGGCTTCAGGTCCGGCGCGACCTCCTGTTTTACCAGTGCCCCCTGCGTCGGTGTCGGCTCCTGCCCCTGCGTCAGCCCCTGCTCCGGTCCCTCCTCCTTCGGCCTCGCGGTCTTGGCCGCGGTTGTTCGGTCCACCGGTCAGGATCCTCGCGCCACCCGCGCTGCCGATTCCCTCAGGGAGTTGTCCCAGGGTGATCGGGACAGGGCTCCTTCTGTGGTGCACGCGACGCCGGAGTCGCGTGACACGCCCATTCCGGGGTATGGTATGTCCGCACTCGCCTGCCGACAGTGTGACCTGCCGCGCGCCTCTGCTGAGCTTGCCATCTCTCCCATGTCCTATGGGTTCTCCCAGGTGTGTCGGGCGCCCCGGGATCGTGGCCTACCCATTGAGACTGATCGGCCTCCGTTCGACATGGTTATTTTAGCTGATCCGGTGTTCGAGGGTGAGATCCTGGTCCGGCGCGTCCTGTATCGCTGGGCGAGGCGCCACAACGACTTGGACACCTACGGTGGGTTTCAGTGGGCTTACCCTCCCCCTCTGGGCATTATGGCTTCGGATGCCCTTACAGTAGAGTTTCCTGCGGTGCCGGGTGCGGCGTACACTACGGTCCTCCAGCCCATCCTTGAGTGGGATGCCCGCCGCCCGGCGCCTATCCCGGGCCAGGGTCTAGACTCCCGCGGTCACCCTCCTCCTCGTGCCAGCGACTACCTAGAGACATTCGGGTCGCGACAGTGTGTTCGTCGGTGGCGCTCCCGCGAGGTTCGGCACATCCGGTTGTGGCCGTCCAACGTGGAGCCCCTGGTGGACCTGTTCTTCCCGACGGGTCTGCGCCCTCGGATTCGGTATCATTGCCTCCTCCTGCGGGCCCTTTGCCTGATCGCGGTAGAGCCTTTCCTTCGCCTCTTTGCCTGTGGCTTTCTGGACTGGGCCCGTGGCCAGGTCGTCCTCACGCAGCATAGGTATTACTGGGCCTTCCTGGGCCTCTTTCCTGACGGCGTGTGGGCCGATGTTTTCCTCACTGTAGATAGGCATGACAATGTTGAGGATGTGGCTCACTACCAGGCCTACCTGGAGGTCCTGCTGGCCTCTCGTGGCACTTACCAGACGGATGGCCACTAGATAGAGGGCCTTAGGCCCGACCTGAGGGTGTTGTCCCTCCGGTATGTAGAGTCGCCCTCATATTCTGGCCAGTTGGTTGGCTGTTCTTGGTCCTTAGCGCTGATGTGTTTACTCTGTGTGTCCTGCCCAGTGCCGTCCCCCCCGGCCAGGACTCCGTTCCAGGCAGTTAGGGGAACCTACCACCAGGCTTGGTGCTGGCTAACCCTACACCACCCGGCGTGGTGGTGGAGACCGTGTGAACTATTGGTGCTTTGTATCTGGGATGGTCTATCGATTGTGTTGGTGTGTGCTGGGTGCGTTAGGATTATTTTCCTACCCCTCTGGTTCCCTCCTCTCTGCGTAGGGAGAGGGCTCCCTACCTTTTGTGGGGGGGGAGGTGTTACGTCGCGTAACAATTCGTTGTAGTTACGGACGTAAATTAGGTCCTTGGCCTCGGTTGTTCCTAGGTTACGTGCAGTTCTAGTTTGGACATGATTGTCCCCGTAACAGTACTGTGGTATAGTGGGTGCCTTTGGGCGCCGCGCCGCGTACTATATTAGTGGTCCTTATCCTTTTGTAGAATGTAGTGGACAGGCGTGCATCTGTGCACCTGCTTGTGTTTCTGTGTTTCTGCAGGCGAGGGCCAGGTCGGCCCGAGCCTGTTGGACCGTTGGTGACCATTTATGCACGTTCCACTCCTTGTGTGGTCACTCGGCGTGTGTTAAGTGAATTGACACATTTAGGCTTGGGTCACGGCAGTGTAGTTGTGTTTCCTTCCTCTATTCCTGGAGTAAACGGGTTTTGGTAAATGGTTGTATGGCGTATTATAGCAACACTTACGTTAATGCATTGAGATCAGCTCCGTCACGTTCGTCTTCCGCCAGAGGGTTAAGTAGAGGAGGCCTGACCAGTTTAGGTAGTATCAGGCCCATTAGAGGTAGAGGTGGAGGTAGATATCCGCGGCGTAACACCCATGTCCGCAATGAGGACCTGTACCAGGGCATGCCATATATCACCAGCACCATTAAGCAGCGGCGCCTGCAGCTAGTAGGGCATCTAGCTCGCACCAACCAGGTAGACACCTCACGTGGCCCCCCCGCAGGACTGCATGCGACCAGCCCAGCCTGGCCGGCACCTCCTGACGTGGGCCGGGCCTAGTGATGTTAGACGCCGCAAGGCCCGCACCTTCAAAGAACAGCTAGTAGAGGACATGGGGGGCCTAGGCCTCTCCGTGATTTGGAAGAAGATGATGGACAAGGCCAAGTGGGCCCAGGTCATAGAGGACAACGAGCCCCCCCCAGTGGGGAAGCGCCCGCGTGTGCAATCCCGTGGGAGGCACGCCAGACAGCTCCCCTAGGGCAGCGTGCGGCTGTCTAGATAGATGTTGTAGTTAGAATGCTGTTAGATAGATGTAGTAGGTAGCTGATGTAGATAGATTAGACCGGTAGGACTGTTTGCACCCATCCATCCATCCATCCATCGGGGTTAATGCTCCGTGACTCCCCAACGGGAGCACGAGTCTAATTAATTAATTAATATATAGGCATACAACATACACATGAGTGTGGGCCATGGTGACGTTAGCTGACCCTTACTATGTTACGTTACTTCTATACTTCCCCTAGGCTGGGGCCGGGCGGGGGTCGCCTGCCATGGGCTTGTGATCTACGTGGATGGCCGCCCCGCGCCAGTAAAAGCCGGCTTCTTCCCTACTGCCTGCCGGAGGTGGAGGTAGGTCGGCCATAGCTCCCAACGGCCGATCGCCGTTGTTGCTGCGCCAGGCCGTGAAGTCACGTCCTCCAACGTGTAGGAGGTCCCTACGAGCCGCTTGCGGAGCTTGAGAAACAGCAGCTTGTCCGCCTGGCATATATTCAAATGAAAGGAGCAGCGGGGGCGGTCCAGCCTTGCCCCGCGAGCGGGGATCAAGGCGGAGGACCTCCAGCAGGAGCTCACCAGTGAGAGCCATGGTGGGGACAATGATGTTTTTCTCAAAGGCCGGCCGTGGCAAGGGACTCGGAGTTCTCACCTGGCACCTGGTCGAAGTGCCTGACGATGACGACGTTGTGGCTGCGCTTGTCGAGCTCGGCCTCCTCGCGGAGGTCTAGCTAGCGTCTGTTGCAGTGTCTGTTTGCTTGTCAAGCTGCCGCAGCTCGATGGCGCGGAGGTGGTGGAGGTGGTACATTATTATGCCGTTTGCAGCATGGCCGAGGTGGGCCGAGCGGCCCAGGTCTGGGTGGCAGGTGCACCGCCGGCTGGGCCAGCGGGGGGCCGAGGGCTGGCCTAGCGGCAATGTCCTTTCACCGCTTGGGCGGTGAGGCCTGCGGTGTTTTGCAGGCAGCCGGTGGCGATGGCATTATCAGCGAGCCGCTTGTCGTCTGTCAAGGTCGCGGAGCTGGGCGGTGATGGCGTCGCCGGCGGTGGCTCAGTGGTGGCTTAATTTGGAGGCGGAGGCGAGGAGGGTGGAGGTGGCGGCCTGGCGGCATGTCACGGTGGCGGTGGTGGAGAGGAGCCGGGAAGCTCGGCAGCCATGCAGCTAGCGTGCCTCCGGCCACAATGGCCGCCACATCTGCAACGATCGGGGGCCAGCAGCCGCCAGGCTGCGCTAGCTGCGTCGAGGTGTGTTTGCTCGCCATAATATTAATTGCGTAACAGACTTTTCGCGACACTCCCGGAGATATATCGCGTGCAGACACGTGTGTAGTACTCCTACACACAGATCTCGAATGATTAATCTAGTACGAAATCCGAAAGGCTTGCATCACTCCCTGGAAAGGAGAACTTTTGCGGATGACTGTAGGTGTCAGTTGGCGATGCCCTAGGATCCGGAGACGTCCGTCCTACAGTCAGCAAAATTGGTGCGAGAGGTCCCCAGTTCGATTCCGGCCTGGATTCATTTGCAGATCGCGTTTTTCCGCGTTTTCCGCGGACCGGCACTGAACGCAAATGGTTTTCACCTTTGCGGCGTGCCAAATCAGAATATCGCCCAAACGCCGGGGGGGTCCCATCATGGCCCGGAGGGGGGGGGGGGAGGGGGGGGGGGGAGGGGGGGGGGGGGAGGGGGAGAAGGGGGGTCCGAACCCCCCACCCCCAACGATTTATGAGTGGGGGGGTCCGCCCCCCCCGGCCCTCCCGCCCCCCCTGGGGCCCATTACCATTGCCGCCCATTTTTTCCCGCCCATTTTTTCCTGCCCAGGCTTTGCCGCCGAGGTTTTTCCCAAGACAATTAATGTAATATAATATATTTAAGGTCGAATTACCATGTGCGAACTTGCATGGTTGACGTCCCGGGGTGGGAGGGGGTGGGGGGGGGGGGCAAGCCTTCTTTACACCCTCCCCCGGCCCCCCCCCTGGACCCCCCGCGGGTCAGTGGCGACGAATGAGGGGGGGGGGGGGGGCTCTGACCCCCTTCTACGTAACGGCCCCGGGGGGTTCACGTGGCTGGGGGAGGGGGGGGGGGGGAGGAGGTGCTTTGACCCCCCTCCTCTCGGGCGATATCTCCGGAGTGTCACGAATAGGCTGGTAATAGCTTTGGGAAAGTATCAAGGAGACAACCAGCGCAGGCCAGAAATCGGGAGAATCCGGACTATGGTAGCTCGAGCCTGCCAACATCTTGTCTGCGTTTTCGAGTCTTTCAGGATGATGAATATGAATGGAGATGGAAGTATATCAGCGTGTGCGTCTTAGAAAGACGAAGAGATTGTGACAGTTGCGGCACAAGTTGAACCCCAACTGTGAAAGCTTAGTGCATGGGCACCGCCGTCAGCCATGGCTATCTCGTGGCTCGTGACTCATATAGACATAGTCACTAGAGGGGGATATAATCCTCCTCCGAGCTGTCCTCTACTGTAATGGCAGATCAACGAGCTAGGCGGTAGTGTAGCGGCTATCTGAGCAGGGGCAATAACCTCCACCTGCGGACTTCTACCCTGGCGCTAGCAATGCCGAGCCGCGGAGCCCGTGGGGAGAAATTAACATGCATGAGCATGCCCCTCAGGAAGCTTCTTATCGCAGATGGCAGCCCATTTCTCCTTGTCTATCATGCGAACTCCACGAGCACTGTCGCTGGTGGAGCAACCCGCGCCTGCCCCGGCTTGTCAAGCGCGACCTGTTCAAGGTTGTCATTCTGACAATCCTGACCTACAGTGTACGGTGCGCCGGTGCGGAGACGTGGATGCTGACGCAGGAGCTGGAGAAACGATCGACTTGATCAATTAATTAATATAAGCACGTGACGGCGTCAAGTGGGTGCCAATACAGAGTAAGGGAACCTTCAACCCTATATACACAGCGAGAGGGAGGGAGGGCGCCCTAGCTTCTCTCACTGCCGCAAGTGGGCAGGCCACAGAGCGCTCTCTCCACAGCATGGTGCATGCCGGGGCGCAACACTGTGGGTGCAATACAACCAGTGCAATACCAGAGGTAGGCTGACGCATAGCTTATGCTACATACAAAGGTGAGGTGGGCTCAAGACGTCGGCTAATTAAGGCGCAAGCTGATGACCACAAGGTGCCAGAGCTAATTGAAGGTACTATAACGCTGTGCGCTAATATTATTTCAAGTGCCGTAATGCCTAAGCCATCCCATAATCGATTGCCCCCATCTAGACAACTATAGCTTGAGTGCTCTATCCCGGGGGAGCCCGGGGGGGCTTCCACAGTATTCTTGTTGACAGTAATGAAGGCCACCATGCACCCTCCAGTCGGTGGGGCGTGTGACTAATAAGTTTGGCATGCATAGCGATTCGGGCCGTGGTGCCCGAACCCTGTATTCTGTAACTAGGAACTAGACATAGCTACATCCATCCACCCCATCCCATCGCAGTGACTTGTCTATTAATTAATTAATCCACCCCATCCCATTCTCATTTCCCTGAGGACTGCTCATGTGACCCAGCTACGTGTAAATGTATCCTTGGTATTAATTAATGTCATTAATCATGCAGGCGCGGAGTACAGATAGTTCCAGAACCCCTGCATCCTTAAGCAGTTGAGACACATAGGTGGCCGGGTTGCGCCGCGTCGGTGCACGGGGCACGCGCAACTTTGCCAGAGGGTTGCGGCGCGACTAGGAGACCCTGCCATGCATAGGAGGAGGTGTCTAGCTACCTGGCTGGCCCCGGCAGGGCCCACATCGGTATTCACCTGGTCTGTGCGGGCAAGATGGCCGGTAAAGAGGAGGCGGTGGTGTCGGATGGTATGGATTACAAGAGGGAGCTCGCAGTAGAGCTCGGCCCGGGTGCGGCGTTCTTGGTAGCTAGCGGACGCCGGGGATGCACATGACGGAGCATTCTAGTGACGGTCCCGTCACTTGAGCTGCTTGCTCAAAGTTATAGCTCGCTAATTAATGTTCAGAGCGAGATCTAGACAGTTTAGTTAAAAACCTAACTCAGGTGAGACAACTATTCCTATAAACAAAAGGTGAGACAAGTGTACGACGTCCTTATGAGGCCATACATGTCCGGAAACCGAGTCGAGCATGTTGCATGACTGAACTTCAATGGAATCATATTACGTAATTGGGCTGCCAAGGACTGTACAGCCGATCGATCCCAAATGCACATCCAGTATGGCACAGGGTTCATGCACGGTGTCATTATTCTAATGGCCTTGAGCCAATGCAGCTACGTGACAACCGAACAGAATGCCCTTGACTAGCTTCCACTAGCTTCTCTCACTGCCACAAGCGGGCAGGCCACAGAGGACTCTTCTCTGCATCATGGTGCAGGCCCTGCCATGGGTGCAATACCACAAGTAGGCTGCACCAAAGCAGATGCTATAAAGGTGAGATGCGGTCAAAACCTAGACTGAGGCGCACGATAATGGCAACAATCAGCGGGGCCATGCCAGATACTTGACCTAATGCCAACACATTCAACAAGTCATGCCATTCAGATGTCCCCATCTGAACAGCTAGCTTCCTCTATCCCGAGGGGTGCCCGGCCGGGCTTCCCCAGAACCTTTTAGCGTGACATAAATAATGCCTACATGGAACACCACACAGAGCTTCCATCAAAGGGCGGTTTGTTGACATCGGAGTGTTTCGGGTGTCCATGCGTCAGCAGTTCCTTGCGACAGCAGAGCAAATCTCTACCATGCGAGGGAGCGCCATCTCTACACATGCTGGCGAGCCCAACATCACACCAAAAAGCTTCATCATGCCACCTTGCCTGAAGCGAACCTTGGCTGTCCCGCTGAAACGTGAGCACCCGACTAAATCAGAAACGGGCTGTCCAAGACAGCATATCCAGTGGCCACGCCACCCTCGTCGGAGGTGGATGACTTGGTCCGCAAAAGGTGGCCCGACGCCTTGTTGATGAGGACGTCCCCGTCCACCCTGCACACGATAGAGACATCATGCATGGGACGTGGCATAAGGTGGTAGCCATTGTGTGCGTGGTGCTCAACCAATCCAATTTGGCCAAACGTCGACAACCCAATGTAGACAAAAAATTAACGAGGTACTTGGACAAAACGAAAGGAAACGGTTTGCGGGCGCCAGTATCCTCCTATATGTGAATTTCTACATGTATGTGACGGGTTGTCTCATTAAAGCAAAGTAGCCATTGGTACCTGCCAGTGCCCAATACTGATACCGTTAGGGCTTGGCCAGTAGCTGATATGTCTACCCATACCCAGGGTCACTATCGGTACCAATACCGAGAGGGCTTGACCCGATATCCAACCTATGGAAGGGCTAAGAAAGCACTATGGAAGCGCTATGGGAGCACTATGGAAGCACTGCTACTCCCGTGAGATGCACGGGAGGCAAACGCGGGATCCCCGCTGGGTCATCCAGGCAGTGCGTTGCCAGGCAGTGCGTTGCCAAACTGACCACTGCAACCCACCAGCACACCCCGCGGGTGCTGCCAGGCCTGTCCATGAGCGCAGCCCCGCATGGGTGCTAGGTCATGGTGACAGGGATGACTATAGCTATGGTGTAGTAAGCAGGAGCAGGATCACAGTACCGCTATGGGGTAACGTGCCGCATCAGGTGAACACAATGTCGCGGCTGCAAGCGCACAGGCAGGCAGGGAGACGTGCTTGCACGGCTGCCCATGATGCACACCGTGCTTGCTCATGTCCACCATGCACGCGATGCTTGCTTACCTCAGGTAGGTGCTGTATATCCCCAGCTCCGACAAGCTGTCGCACGTCACCACCGCGCCGTTGCGCAGGAAGGTGCCCGGGTGGATGGGCGGCCGGATGCGCTCCATCAGGATATAGCCCGCGCAGCCCTCGCCACCGGGCGCCAGCAGCTGCTGCAGCTTCTGGGGGATGTTGTCGCCATACGTGTTGTTGCCTGAGGTGGGGGGGACCCGACACAAGCACAATGAGGTTTGGCGAGCAGCAGATTGCACATGTTATTGCTCGGGGAGATGAACAAAAGGTGGGGAAACAAACCACGTGAGTGTGAGGGAAACACGGTGTGTGTAGTGGACTGGGGAGATGAACAAAGGTGGGGAAGAAAGGATGTGGGAATACGGAAGTGAGTAGATAACAGATGCATTACATGCGTTGTTGCCTGGGGAGATGGACAAAGAGGGGAAGCAAAAAGGCTTGGGGAAACAAACAATGAAAAAAGAGGATACGGGCGGGTGGCACGTGGTGTTGCCTGTGGGTGGGGCGGGGGTGAACAAAAAGAACCGTATGGGGGAGAAGAACAGTGCGGGGGACAAACTGTACATGAGTGGGGAAGCAAACAATGTGGAGTGGGGGAACAACAATTTCAGGGGAACACCGGCAGGGCAGGCAGGGGGGGGGGGGGGGGGGGGGGGGAAGGGGTCATTGCCAGGGTGAGGCAATGGCCAGCAGAACCCGATTCAGCATTCTGCATTCTGACAATTCAAGACATGCATCATTGGCAAAGGCCCTGAGCCATGAAAATGTGCGAGCAACTGACATGCACCTTAGCTCTGTCCGCCATGTTTTTTTGTAACACATGTACATAGCTCTATTTCTTTGGTGGAAAAAAAATACCAACAACCATGCGCATGGTAGCATGCACCCACCGCCGCCCTCCCTCTGCGGCTTGAGCACGAAGCGGCGCGGCTCCTTCATCGCCTCCTCAATGATGGCGGGGGCATCGCCGTCGCCCTCCAGCGCCCACAACCCCGCAAATAGCTCCCGAACCTCCGCCGCATCCGCAGGGGTGGCCGCATACCTGCGCACGCCCGCAGTAGGTGATGATATAGCCAGCGGTCAGTATTAGAATTGGAGCTGCAGCGCACTGGTGCGTACGAGCGCCCTGCACTAGATAATTATGTGCTCGTATGCCTTCATCAGCGCATTGGTGCATATGGCATCAAGCCAGGGCAGTCGCCGGCAGGGCTGGGGGGGTGGCCCCATGCCCCCATGGACGCATGGCTGGGCGGGTTGGGAACGTGGGGGGCACTGCTGTGGGGGCACCGCATAACCCAACCTGAGCAGTTGCTGGCCATGGCTGGCCGGCAATGCCACCAATCCCCATGCCACACTAAACATTTTGGAAAGATTTTCGTTTCGGGGGGGTAGCTTTCCACCATGCCACCATGCCACCATTCAACCATGCCACTCTCATCGACTGCCCATCCGCCTGCCCCCCGCCCGCCCGCCCGCCCCCCCTCTCCCCCTCTCCCCCCCCCCCCCACACACACACCACATGATGACCTGTCCCCTACCAGAGAACACGAGCCACGCCCTTCCCACCGACCTCTCCACCACGCCTGGCAGCGCCAGCATCTGCTGGATCTTCTTGGTCCCTGCCAGGTGGTAGTCGATGGCAGGGCAGATTACGGCGCTGCTCTTCTCGAGCCGCAGGCGCGCGTCCCACTCCTGACAAGGTGCGCGGGAATACGCACAAGCGTCCGCAAGAGCATGAACAGGATTGTTCACCGCATGCAGGTGCCCGCACCCCCGCGGTGGGTGGGCAAGAACTGGCTGCCGCCTTGCATAGGCCTGGTAAAATGATGTTGGGGAAAAGGGATTTCGTTGCTCTATTGCTGCCCAAAAAAGAGTAAAGCCAGGCTTGCATTGTCCATCGCTGTGGCAATCAGTCATGAAACTGCCCGATGAACCAGGCTGCTTTGCGGAAAGCGAGGAGCCCTCCTGAAGAACGTGTGACAAGCTGTCTGAAGGGCTTCGGACATCCCCAGCTTCAAGCGTCACAACTATTGTGACAATAAGTGTGTTAATAATAACTACTGTGTGTGATAATAAGTGTGTAATGGCTCGTGTGCCCTCCCCTCTGCCTCTTCCCCTGTCGGTGACACAGGGATCTTGCGGCGGTAAGTCTCCTACCAAAGTAAACGCGCCAGAAATGGTTTACTACTGCTATGAAGTCTGGATTCATCATCTACTTCTTTGCGCAACAGTGGCCGTGCTAAGTGCCACCATACCGTCAACTTGCTATGAAGGCATGCGAGCAAGCAATCGCCCTCGTCCACGAAAACACGGGGGGGGGGGGGGGGGGGGGGGCGGGGCGCAACGCAGGTCCACATTCACAGGGATGCGCCACACACAGCTAGAACAATAACACCGAGCACGCCACACTGGTGGCAGGGGCCAAGCCATACGCGACTTGGCCTCTTATGCTGGCGGCCGTAAGGCAAGTATGCTGCACACAGGGTGGCGGGAGATGCCCTAGTTGCGGACGGCCTCACCTTCTCGGAGGGGTAGTCCGTGGGCGCGTACCCCGAGCGGTAATAGACGACGTTGATCGGGTGGCCGTCACTGCGAGGGCGATTAGTAACCAGCCGCCGTCACGCAAACAGTTGGTAGACAAGGGGGCGCGGTTGGTCATGGGGCATGGGCCGAGCGAGAGGCGTCGGGTGAGCATCTCCTGCCGAGACTTTGGGAGGGAAGAACCTTGATGGGGCCTGCATGAAAAAACACTACCGTCTGGAGTGGCGGGGTTCCAGATCTTGTAGAACCCAAGACGGCAGCAGAGATGCTGCCATGCCATAGCCTACTGCATACCCACGGCGCTGTCTGTGAGCACAAAAGCTCGGTCGTTCCGGTGGCTGGCTGCTGTACACGCGCGAAAAGCCATCCCGGCTGTCGTATCGAGGTACCCAGAAGTTCATCGAGGTACCGAGAAGTTAATCCACCCTAGGCGCACCACCGCCCACGAGGAACAAGCACGCATGCAAGGCACCGCCGGCTCTACCCCACCGCTGCCAGGGTGTAGGGTACCCCATCGCTGACTCTCTCCATCCCATCCGTCAGCCAAGAATGAGCGAAAAACCTTTACACCATGTGGAATGGGCATGATGCATGGCCGCAAGGACACCGTGACTCGCCCGTGTGCCCTGGCACACAGGCACCTGAGCAGTCTCTGGTCAACCCTCCCGCCTTGAGAGCAAATAGCAGGCGAGCGTGCTGGCTAGCTGGCGCCACCATCGCACGGCATCCGCATCCAAAATTCATGTGCCTATCCGCTGCCTTCCTTCAGTGGGAGACTCGCCGGGCACAAACTGTTCAACCCACATGGTCATGTAGCTGCCATCACGCGCCACCCACACGGCCATGCCTAGTGCCACCCACACGGCACATGTCTGGAGACCTGCCTAACCACCCACATGGTCACGTCGCCGCCCATGTCCCCCCATAGTACATAACTACTACCGCGCGCCACCCACACGGCCATGCCTAGAGTCCTGTCAATCGTCACCCACATGGTCAAGTCGCCGCGCGCGTCCAGCGTGGCGGTGTCGGCCACCTGTGCAAGTGTGCGGCGAATGGAGGCCACCCCATGGCGCTCGAACAGCGCGTGCGTGAGCGCGTGCTGGTCGAAGATGTTGCGCTCGCCCGGTTGGACCACGACCAGGACCACGCCGCTGGGGGATGGGGAGAAGGGGAGGGGGGGTAGAAGGTGTGGGGGGGGAGAAGGGGGGGAGGGGTTAAGAAGGGAAGGGGGGGTAGACGGATGATGGGAACCGACGTTACAAAGGGAGGCCAAATTCTGGCGAGCAGGGCAGCGGGGGCAATGAACAAAGGGCAATGGGCAAAGCTACAAGGAAGGCTACAAGAAAAAGGCAGGTGAGGATGCTGGCCCCCGAAGTTGTGTGAGAACGGATGCTGGCACCCGGCACGAGGTTGTGTGAGAACCGTGTGCTGTGTCGCGTGGCGTGTCCATGGCCAGGAGGGATGCCTAGCAATGGGTTAACTCATCGTATACCCCACCATGGGTGAACCCCCACGCCCGCACCCAGTGTTGACGTCCCTCTGCATATGGATTGACCAGCTACCACAGCAATCAACGCATGGGTTGGATACTTTGAAGACATGGTGCTCACCGGCCTCCATATTCGAGCACAAGCACGTATGTCACGATGGCCAGTCGCAACTCACTTGTCGCGTCCGGCAACCTCCCACGCTTTGGCTAGGGAGGCAGCGATGTCGGCGCAGGCCGGGTTGTCGGGGAGTGCGGACGCCGGCAGGCAGTCGCCCCCGAGTCGACGCGAGAGGAACCTGGGGGGGGGGGGTGCGGCAGGCAGCAGCCAGCCGGCAGGTCAGAAAACACAGGCCTACCAAGGAAAGGGCTTCGAAAAACTATTAGAGTACAGGGAGCACCACGAGGCTAGCCGGGAAAGGGTGTAAAAGTAATTATAACTGGGTAATGCAGGGTGCCCAGTTATGATTACTATTACTATTTCATCTATTTTTACCTCGCACTGTTCTGCTTGCCGTGCTTGAAGCAACACTGTTGTACACCACGGTGGAATGTGGCGACAAGTGGGTAGGACAACATGAGCCCACCAGGTCACCATGGCACATGCACCGCCTAGCGTCGCCAGCCATAGACACACAAGCCACCCCCACTGTTGTGACTTGCCCCACAAGTAGTGCAGCAACATATCATGCCTTGGGTCCACACGCACGCCTGTGTGCGTGTGGTAGCAGATGCCGCGCCACACCACCTGTAATGCCGCGCTCATGCCATCCGTTCCGCTGCATGGTTCACATGTACAGCGCAGCAGAGCTATCCCATGCCAACCCCCTCCATGGTGATTGCTACGCCTGTGCTGATCCTGGGCTGCCAGTCCCCCTGCCATCCAGCACACCGGGAAACAACCACCAGTGACGTGCTTGCCTTCCATGCCTTGTGAGGCCGTCGTCCGCCACTCACCGCCCAGCCTAGTCAAGTCCACCGCTCACTGTCTGGTCTACTCTAGTCCACCGCTCACTGTCTAGTCTACTCTAGTCCACCGCTCACTGTCTGGTCTACTCTAGTCCACCGCTCACTGCCTGGTCTACTCTAGCCCACCGCTCACTGTCTAGTCCACCGCTCACTGTCTGGTCCAGCCTAGGCAAGAAACCCCTGCCACTACCCGCACGGCATCGGCTGCTACCCCATTATCATGCGCACATAGCCCCACCCACTGGCTGTTTGTGAGGGCTATGCAGCAGCTGCCCCTGCTTGCAACCGTTTATGCATGCCCCCACTCGCATGTGCATCCACCCATGGCTGCGTGCAAAGCCTGTGATGGTCCTACTGCAACCTGCACTAAATGCGCGCCCCTCCTCACCGGTGCATCTCCGTGACTTTACTGCTCAGCCCCGCGAACGACGAGCTTATCGTGTTTAGTTCCACTTGCAGCAGGCGGCCGGTGGGCGCGTCCAGCATGTAGTCAGAGCGGTGGATGCCAAGGCGCGCGTTCTGCTGGCCAACGACACCAAGGGTGTACGCCGGCGCATAGGCAAAGAGGGTTGGCGCCATCAATGCACAACCACCGAGGGGGAACGCCGGCGACTCAAGCACGCCACAGGGTGGGCATCAACTAGGCACACCAAAGGCGCAGCAAAGACATGCGCCGCACGGGAAAGCCACCAGCGCGTCGACACAAGGGTGGAGGTTGGTGCGGACACCCACAACATGCACATGCACCAAAGACAGGCGCCACCCGCGCATGCACACAAGGGCGGGGCTATCCCATGGAAGCGAGAATGCTCATGGGGGGAAGCCACGAGGCAGTGCTGCGATGCTCATGGGGGGAAGCCACGAGGCAGTGCTGTGATGCCCATGGGGGGAAGCCACGAGGCAGTGCTGCGATGCTCATGGGGGGAAGCCACGAGGCAGTGCTGCGATGCCCATTGGGGGAAGCCACGAGGCAGTGCTGCGATGCTCATGGGGGGAAGCCACGAGGCAGTGCTGCGATGCTCATGGGGGGAAGCCACGAGGCAGTGCTGCGATGCCCATGGGGGGAAGCCACGAGGCAGTGCTGCGATGCTCATGGGGGGAAGCCACGAGGCAGTGCTGCGATGCTCATGGGGGGAAGCCACTAGGCAGTGCTGCGATGCCCATGGGGGGAAGCCACGAGGCAGTGCTGCGATCCTCATGGGGGGAAGCCACGAGGCAGTACTGCGATGCTCCGGGGATCCATGCCAGCGGTGAACAGTCCGTAACAAGGACAGTGCTCAGCACACACGTGACGGCTTGCCGCAGGAATGGGCGGCACACGACGGGATGCCTTGGCCGTCGGCATGCATCGTGGGGCAGCAACTAGGGCACCAAGGACCCCCCTAAGCACAAACAGAGCGTTTGACCCCGGTGGAACACGGACGACTGCTTGCCAGTCCCCATCCATGCGCTGTAGCGACACGAGAGGCGCGCGGGACCCTCGACGCCATCTCCCCGTGGTGGTGCCCGCCACCCATGTGCTCTCCCTCCCATCGCTACCCATATCTTTTGTCCCTGACGTGCCACCCGCCCCCTTGTCAGTCTCGCCACCCACGCCCTCCTTTGTCATGGCACCCCCCCACCCATCCTACCCCCCACCCACCTTGCGTGCCATCCCCCCACCCACCTTGCGGGCCATCCCTTTGGTCGCGCGCAAGATGTCCAGCAAGCGACGCGTGAACTCATCCACCTCCGCCACGCTGGCCCATGGCAGGTCGCGCGGTCGGTGGCGGGGATACCATGCGGTGGCAAGATGCAGGCAGAGAGCAGAGCAGCAGAAGAGAGCAGGATATGGTGAGAGAGCAGGATGCAGTAGTAGTGCCGGATGCAGGAGGGCAACAACAGGGAAGAGAGGGGAGAAGAGGAGAGGAGTCCCATCCCCAGAACCGGTCAGCGACCTGCACCATGCGGATAGATGCCACCCAATTCGTATCCAGGAAACCAAGTGGCAGGCTTTCACTTGATACTGTTTCACGTGATACTGTGGCCCATGACCTCTGGCCATGCATGACCCCAGCTGCCCTTGCCTTGCCATGCCTGCCCTTTGCCCACCACTACCCTCTCCCGGTGCCCCCACCTGCTCAGCGACTGCTCCAGGAAGGCGTGGTCAGCCGACACGCGGTCGATGATGGTGTTGAACGCGGGCGCGAGGCGCAGGACAGTCTCGTACGCGGCGCGGGGGAGGGGGGTGGGGAGGAGGGAGACGGGCGCGTGCATCGCGGCGCCCGGGTTAGGGGAGTTGGGGGGGACCACTTGAAGACCGTTCAGCCCCGCCCATACCAGCGCATGCTCCACGGCGAGCTCCCGGGAGGTGCCCCCCAGGTGGGGCCGCGTGGGCGCGACAGGTGATGCCGCCGAGGGCTCCATGCGATCCGTTTTCGCGACGGATGCGACCAAACGGCTGGGAGAAGGGAAGTCGCGGAGGGGCCTACGAGCACCGAGCGTTCTTCTCGCTGGGTTGGAAGCAAGCGGTCTGCTACGGCAGGAAACTGTCCACGGTTGTGGCCTGGAAGACCGCGCTGGAGCCGGGCCGATAAAGATAGAGAAAGGTCTGCCTTTAGGGTTTGCTAGAATTTCATGCGTGCCTGTCTGCCTCGTCGACGTTAAAATGCTGCTCAGGCGAGCAGGGCCGCTGGCCGCAATCAGATTACCATGGCCCATGCCGGACAGCTGAGGACAAACCCAACATGGATGAGGACAAACCACGCATTGATAGGCGAAATTGCTATGTTAGGTTCAGAAACACGTGTAAATTATGGCAATGTCTATGCGATACACTACGAAGTGCAGAGGGCTCAAACAAAGAGAAGGGAATTTGTGCGTGTTGTCCGACGTCAGGTTGCCAATTCACCGACGCAAGTCAGCTTCAAAGTTGCCACAAACGTGCCATTACGAGTATCGCATGCGTCGATGTCCTTGTCAGTCCTCCAAGGAGTTGAATTTCCAGACGCAATGCCCCCACAGGCATCGCCCTGCTTTTTGCCTTGGCCAGCCAGCTGTAAGAATGCACTAAACCAGACTAAACAGGCATTTCGCAATTAGCACCACGTAGGCACCCCGCACCACCGTAAGTGGGTGTACTTCCACGTAGCAACACCAACTCCTGTCCTGAAGGTCGGTCGGATAACAAGATCAAGATATCGCCTATTTAGCACTGCGGACTCGGGCCTATTTCATTAGTAGAAAATCCGAACACGTCAGTAGTCACTACTACCGTAGTGGCTCTTATATGTGTACGCTTAATTATCGTACGAGGGCTTTTAGCGATTTTTGTTACGCGTACGGGGTTTTGGGGATTTTTTCTTAGTGTACGTAGGTATATCGTAAGGGTATATCGTAGGTGTATTTGGGAGGCAGTACCCTAGGGGCAACATATGGAAGCCCCTCATACGTATATAGTAGCATCTGAGGGTGATATCTTGGGATGTACGAGGCCGGAAGGAGGTTTTTTTTCGGCCTGTACGGGGTCGATTCGTACATAATTAGGCGTACTGATATAAGAGCCACTACGGTAGTCAGTACAGGCATTCACGCCTTAAGTTGGGTTCGAGGGTTTCTTGGGGTCAACCCAACTTAAGGCGTGAACCCAACTTAAGCCGTTACGTCAGGGGGGGTGTCCGAAACAAAAATATCAGACACATACGCTGAAAATTTCCATAAGTTGGCCCTAGGACCCTACCTACCTAGCACGTAGGCGCTATACCTAGCAAAACCCTGAGGTCCCAAGGGTTATGGGGGTCGACCTAGGGAGCAAAATGATCAGCTCCGCGAGCTCTACCGTTTGAGCATATTGGTGTATGGGAAAATTCCGGTTTTCTAAAATGGGTCATTGGCCGGCGCGACGCGATACTGGCACGGCACGGCGCTGGATAGCTGAAGCCTTGTAGTGGTGGCAGACGGCAGCATACTTCCGTGCCTAGCCAGGGGCAGCACCATCTTGCGGGCAACCCCCCCGGGCCCTCTATGGTACCTGCCAAAATTTTGACTGCAGATTTGGGTTCAGCTCGCCAAGTGCTATCAGTTTGTCCGTCAAACCGTTTCAAAATTCCGACCATACAGGGAGCTAGCAGAAATCCAAGTGTTTTGTTGTAAAAAACCCACATCGGCCCGGCTCCCTACCTACCTACCCTTTAAGTTAACGGTTTTTGAGGCTCTGTAACTTCTAACCTAGAGACCCCCTGGGGTTGTGACCAGTGGCAAACATGCTTGTTTTCGCGAGATCTACTCGAATCCAGCGTCGTGTAAATTTTCTTGTTTTTGGACACCCCCCCTGGTTACGTTACCATAACTTGCGACCCCCAGCCCTGCTGAAGGACTTCAGGGTGTCTTTTGAAAGCTCTCGTCAAGGCCGATCGAACTGCACTAAAGAATTCACCATCAAAGTCGTATTTCGGGTCGGAACTTGGATGCAAAGTCCTCAAACCGGCTGAGGGCAGGTGAAGCACCCCACCGTGCTAGCCAAAACTTGGTGTGCTGCATAGGGCATGCACGTTCTATGCGCGGTAATCGTGGCTATTTACTCTCTAGCCTCGTCTTCCCTAGCATCCGGACTCAAACAGTAATCCCGTCCATGGCCACTGTCACCAGGACTGGTCTAATAACGGTGAACGGTTTAGTGCACGTGAATGCCAACAACGGCATTCTGAGTTAGGATAGTTCGATCACGCGGCTTCCCACCCATCATGAAATATGTGCTACATGACCTCCCCACGGAGGCATGTTATAATTTAATTTAATTTAATTTAATGCCAACAACGTTGCTGATCCCGGAGAAATATGTCGCCATGTTAGAGAGCGCAGCAACCCTTACGACAAGAAGGCCATATAGCCATTCAATTTTTGCTGGTTTGACAGCTTGCCCTTGCCACCTGCCTTCTCGCCTGTGGTGTGTCGTTTCTGCTTTTTGCTGGACGCTGCCCCGCTGCCCGGCCCGAAAACAGTGCGTTCCATTTGGCCTTATCAGTTTTGTCGGCCATTGTGTCGCATTTATGATGGGTTCTAATGTTACGAACGCGTTTGAACAGCAAGTTAAGCCTTTTGCCCTTGTATACTGATAATACCGGCAATGATGACTGATTTCAGCGCCCAACTGACGAAGACATGCAGTGAATTTTATAGATCCTTAGTGTTGGACTATCATGGCGCGGAAACCCTGTCGGACCACCGGCGCGGGAAAAAACTCAAGTCGCGGCAGTAAAAAATCAGTGCCACACCGCGCTAGAAGCCCCTACACGCCTTAAGTTGGGTTTTTCCTAGTACAGCCATCAGCCAGTAAGTTGGGTTCGCCATGCAGCCAACTGCGACCCAACTTAAGGCGTGAACCCAACTTAAGCCAACCCAACTTAAGGCGTGAATGCCTGTACTCACAACTCATTACTCAGTATGTACATAGTATAGTGAGTACATGTACTCACTATGCTCACTACTCAGTGTTACAGCGTGTATGGCCACAGATGCCAGAACAAAAGCAGCTGATGTGCTATCAAGTAACGTGCGTGTTTGCAACTTGCCCGTTGAAACTCTACGGCGGAGCCAATTTTCGGAAGAACCTCACCCTTATGCTTGCAAATTCGGGACAAATTCGGTGGATGGATGTATGTATGGATGGATGGATGGATGGATTGACGGATTTTCATCCCCTATTCCTATGTTTTCTCACGTGTACGGCCTTATAAGCTTCGCCAATTCTGGCGAACCTAACGGTTCTTCCGAAAATTGGCTCCGCCTGATCAAATGCTATGACACTCAGACATCTTGCAGGCTGTTGCAAGCTTACACGTGACACGCGGCGACGTTTCGTGTGCAGGGTGTGACCACCCCGGCCAATAGCTGACTGCTTCGTGGCAGTGACGGATGCTTGATTGTCACTTGTCGCGCTCTCTCGTTGGCAACGCACACATCCTGGCAAGTGGCAGCGCGGGACCTGTCACGAACGGATCCTTCGGTATTTCTGCCTTCGGAAAAAAAGATGGGAAGGTGACCTGAAGCTAATATTATTTTTGGGAGACCTTAGCCAGTGGGCTGCCTGCACGCTGTGGCATGTGACACAGCCATGGCTGATTTGTGACTCGTTACTAAACCGGAGCTGCCATGGAATGATGCGGTAGCATTTCATCCGCGATGACAGTTTCCAGAATAATTCCGTTATTGTGTAGCTGACATGTGCAGCGACATGAATGCACCACGCACTTGCCGCCTAGGGCTCTTTTAAGCTATTAATGGCCCACATTGTGGAATAGGTAAAGACGTGAGGGTTCCCGTGTACACTGACCCTCCCGTTGTTTGCGAATGGTGCTTGCACCGGTGAAGGTCGCGTCCTTGCTAATTAAGACCCTGAGTAAGCCAGTCGCAAAAGTTGCAAAGAATTACATCAAAACCAATGAGACCGTCAAAAGGCCGGTTATCGGACTTGCGCAGGTAAGTGAAAAAAACGTGCACGCACTTAATTCAGCAGGCATTGTCAGCGCCTACAAAGTGACCTTCCGTTACAGTTGTGTTCGGGAGACGTGTTCTCTAGCTTGTAGATTGTTTTACAAGGAAGGTCGTCACTCCAATTGTCGCCTGGAACACAAAACCCCAGGTTGCGTGTGATGCAAACAGAGTCTCCACGTGTTGGACTCCACTCCGCAGTTGTGGGATACCCACGCAACTCACATTCTAGTGCTCCGTTTCTTTCCTGTCGTCTCGCATCCCCCCTTCGGCATCCCCCTTCCCCAGGTGCTTCACCGCGTCCACGTGCGGTGGCAGCGGTGGACGTACAGCACGGGCAACGTGAACGACAGCGTCAAGCCGCTTAACGAGGAGCGTGCAATTGACCAGGCCGCCGAGTTTGTGGGCGAGGCCATCGTGTTCGCGGTGGGTGGGGACAGGGCATGTTTGGTGTGGGTGGGGGTCCGTCGTGTGCCTACTGCGCGTTGGGTGGGGGGCATGCGCGGTGGGTGGGGGGCCATCGTGTGTGCGGCGGGTGGGGGGCCATCGTGTGCGCGGTGGGTGGAAAAGGCATGTTTGATGTGCGTGGGGGCCGTCATGTGCACGGCGGGTGGTTGGCCATCGTGTGCGCGGTGAGTGGGGGGCCATGGCGTGCGCGGTGGGTTGGGAAAAGGCATGTTTGATGTGGGTGGGGGGCAATCGTTTGCGCGTTGGGTGGGGGGCCATTGTGTGCGCGGTGGGTGGACAAGGCATGAGGCCACGAGGCAAGTGCCCCAGTGTCATAGCCGTACCGCTAGAACTTCACCCAGCAGACCACTTCACCTCGCAAGGTTTTTGGATTCCAACTTTGCAGCCGTGTAGGGCACCCCCTGTACCCATCGTAGGGCTTGTCTTCCGATGGTAAACATGTAATGGCATGCTGGATGTAAGTGATGAACTGCGCAATTGCTTGCTGGACATATGAAGGATCGCGCCCAGGCGGCAGCCGTTGCTTGGATCACGACCGATGCATGCTGGGTTTCAGGGCGCAGCGTTCCAGCCTTGTGGCAGCAGCGCGCAGCGTTCCAGCCTTGTGGGAGCAGCGCGCAGCGTTCCACTACGCTAAATATACTTTCACGGAGCCGCGTCCTCACGGAGCGTGCAACCCACAAGTATGCACAGGGTGCACTGTCGATCTAGAATCTACCACTTCGTGACAGATGCCAAGGGATGCTTGTGAATGTATCTGTCTGGCGGGCGGTGGTGCTAGTTGCAGGGCTGACATATGATCTAGGGGCCAGTCACCTTGTCACATTTCCGTGCCTGTTCTGATCTTGGCCCCCCTACAAACCCGTGATTTCACATCATTATTCCTATTCACACACCCCTCCAAGCCACCCTTATGCCTACCCCCCATGCCCTTTCTACCTTCCGCCACACACACCCCCGTCTACTTTTGCCTGGACCCACCCGTGTCCGCTCCGCCCACATCCAAGTCTCCCTTGCCTCCGAATGATGCCCATCTCGTTTTCCCCGACCCCCCCTCATCCCTTCCAACGCCCCCCCTCCCCTTTCTTCCCAGGCGGCAGTGGGTGCGATTGCGTTTGAGTACGAGCGGGGCAAGCACGCGCAGCAGATCAAGGATGACAAGGTGGCGGCAGAACGGCAGGTGAGGGAGGAGGGTGGGGACCGGCAGGGGAGGCAGGCAGGGTGGGGACCGGCAGCGGGGGGAGGGAGGGTGGGGACGGGCAGGGGAGGGAGGGAGGGTGGGGACGGGCAGGTGAGGGAGGAGGGTGGGGACCGGCAGGGGAGGGAGGGAGGGTGGGGACGGGCAGCGGAGGGAGGGAGGGTGGGGACCGGCAGGGGAGGGAGGGAGGGTGGGGACCGGCAGGGGAGGGCAAATGTTTTATGCGGCCGAGGGGAGATGACCGGGGATGAGGAGTAAGGGAACGGACAGGTGAGGCGTGAACGTTAGCGGCGGAGCAGGGCAGAAAGACGAAGGAGAAGGAAGGAGAGGGGAGGAGAGGGGAGGAGAGGGGAGGAGAGGGGAGGAGAGGGGAGGAGAGGGGAGGAGAGGGGAGGAGAGAGGAGAGGGGAGGAGAGGGGAGGAGAGGGGAGGAGAGGGGAGGAGAGGGGAGGAGAGGGGAGGAGAGGGGAGGAGAGGGGAGGAGAGGGGAGGAGAGGGGAGGAGAGGGGCACATCAATCCGAAAACCCATTTTCTTCCCCTGGAAAATATTTGGAGATGGAATAATGGTCAGTTTGACCTCAAATTTGGCACCAAGGTTCCTTATCAGATATCTTATCATGCCATGTGGTCAAAAAAATTTTTGGGAGTTGGCAGCATGGTAACATGGTGACATTTGCTAGCAAAAAATACCGTATTTTCAGCACTTTCTGGCATGTATGCATACATAATGACATCAAATGAACTCAGTTGGGCCTGGAACTTTGCACATGTTCTAAACACATCCCATGCAGCATGCCCACAAAGTTTCAGGCTGGTTGGATGACAACTTGGTGACAAATGCTAGCGACCCCCCCCCCCAAAAAAATGCAGTTTTTCATGGTTTTCCAAGGGTTCCAACACATGGGTGCCTATATCAATGAACTCAGTTAAGCCTAGAACTTTGCACAGCTCATAAAAACATCTATGTTAACTGCCCACAAGAAATTCAGACTGTTTGCATGACAAATAGGTGACAGATATAGCAAACATAGCACAAAAAATGCAGTTCCTAGTAATTTTTTTTCAAGGGTTTCATCCCATAGTTGCATGTCAACCATTCCAGTTTGGGATATATAGTCAGGTTCCCAACAACACATCTAGATGATATATTATGTGATATTGCAGGAAGGCAGACTTAGGGGCACACGCCCATGATACAACGTCAACATGTACATCAACAACACACACGTAACTTAGCTAATCTTCATAATAAAAAGCACACCTTCCCACCCACCCACACCCACCCACCCACCCACCCACCCACCCACCACCCACCCACCCACCCACCACCCACCCACCCACCCACCCACCCACCCACCCACCCACCCACCCACCACCCACCCACCCACCCACCCACCCACCCACCCACCCACCCACCCACCCACCACCCACCCACCCACCCACCCACCCACCCACCCACCCACCCACCCACCCACCCACCCACCCACCCACCCACCCACCCACCCATATAACCATGCACGCACGCACGCACGCACGCGCCCACGCACGCACGCAAGCACACACACAGTCATGCCTTCCCTCCCTCCTCCCTCCCTCCCTCCCTCCCTCCCTCCCTCCCTCCCTCCCTCCCTCCTCCCTCCTCCCTCCCTCCCTCCCTCCCTCCCTCCCTCCCTCTCTGCCTCCCTCCCTCCTCCCTCCCTCCCTCCCTCCCTCCCTCTCTGCCTCTCCCTCCCTCCCTCCCTCCCTCCCTCCCTCCCTCCCTCCCTCCCTCCCTCCGTCCCTCCCTCCCTCCCTCCCTCCCTCCCTCCTCCCTCCCTCCCTCCCTCCCTCCCTCCCTCCCTCCCTCCCTCCCTCCCTCCTCCCTCCCTCCCTCCCTCCCTCCCTCCCTCCCTCCCTCCCTCCCTCCCTCCCTCCCTCCCTCCCTCCCTCCCTCCCTCCCTCCCTCCCTCCCTCCCTCCCTCCCTCCCTCCCTCCCTCCCTCCCCCCATCATTCATGCATGCATTCATTCATGCATGCATCCACTCATTCATGAACATGCCTCCGTTGGCCAGGGGTTCAAAATGATGCAACAGGCACCAAAAAAGGGAGAAGGAGCCGCCTCCCCAACGTGCCGCCCGGCGACGGCAGCGATGGGCCCAGGGGGGAACAGTGCGCTTTGTCTTGTTCGCCGGGGTGAGCCGGCGGGGTGCGGGCACTGTCGCGTTTTATTTAGCCCGCCCGCCCCAGTCCTTCTCAGAGTGCCTTCTCAGGCCATGGCGTCAGGGTAAGAGTTCGTTTCGCCCGTCGCCGGACGCTTAAACCACTAGACTACGCCGGTTAATTACGACAAGAAAGCGGGTTACGACGATAGAAACCAGTAGATGGTGGTTCTCCCGCACCCCGGGCACACCAGCGACGTCGGCAGCGAGCCCCGCCCGCAGGTTATGCAGCTGACGATGTTGCTCTGCCCAAGGGAAGTCATAAAGCTGCAAAAAAAGGGGTAAAAGCGATTAAATCCACGACATGCATTTTTGCCCCTGTCAGCGCTCCTATAAATCTGACTTTTACGGGAAAATTGCGTGCAACATGGAAACGCAAAATTAAGGGAATCGCTGTGCTGGATTTCTTCGAAATGATATAAGGAATCGTTCGAAAGTGTGCCCTCCCACCAGTAGCGTCTAATCTGTGCTAGCCGTTACCTTGAACACGCAGGGGTGGCTGCGCTTGGCGCGCGAAACTGGCCACTGCTGCGTGTTTGCCCTCGCACACACATAAAAAAAAACTGTTTACCGACCTTTTTTTTGCAGAATAAATTTCCTTACGTCAATGCCGATCGAACAAGCGAAATCCGGTACAAAATGGCTTCGTAATCCGTGCACAGTAAATTTTCACGCTACCATAGCCTTCGCAATGGAATTTGCACTCAACATCTCCCGCGCGCACCGAATTTCGTCAATTTCACCCCGGAATTACCGCGGACACTTTGGCGCGGCGTCGGATTGATGTGGGAGGAGAGGGGAGGAGAGGGGAGGAGAGGGGAGGTGAGGGGAGGAGAGGGGAGGAGAGGAGAAACTGTACTGAGAACGGCTCAATGGGGGCGCGAAGGGCCAACTGGTGCATTGCCTGCCAGCGACCAAACGAGTCACAAGAGGAAAGGTAGAGAAGGCGCAGCTGTGAGAGATGATGTCAGTGGGTAGCGTGAAAACAGAACAACCACAGTGGTATTGTGTTAAGTTCTAGTGATGCTACAGGGCGCCATGACATGGTCCTGCCTGGTGGGCCAAAATACAGCACCGCACAAGACCACCCGTGCAGGCTGCCTTCATGCTTGTGTTATCCGAACCTGGTCTCCTGAACTTGTGCAGCGGGGGATGCTCTCTCATCCCAAGCATGTGTGATGCAGGCATGCGGTTGATCGAGCAGGTACGTGTCGCACTTGGGGAGACCAGTCACAGGCTGTAGGAATACCAACAGGCTCGCGTTTCGTGCCCTTTCCTTGATCACTGGGCTATTTCTGGTTACCACCAACGCGTGGCATTTTCTATCCCTTTTGTGCCCTTTTCTTGATCACTGGGCTATTTCTGGTTACCAGCAACGCGTGGCATTTTCTATCCCTTTCGTGCCCTTTTCTTGATCACTGGGCTATTTCTGGTTACCAGCAACGCGTGGCATTTGCTATCCCTTTCGTGCCCTTTTCTTGATCACTGGGCTATTTCTGGTTACCAGCAACGCGTGACATTTTCTATCCCCATTGCACGCTGCCTGCATGGCCCCTAGGCGTGATAGCTCTGTCTGTATGCTCATCTCCATAGATACCATAAACAGTGGTCGATGCATGTTCTATGCTGTAGGCCTAAGCTCGTTGCATGTGGCAGCATGCTCTATGCACGTGGTGGCCTTTCACACTGCTGCCTGCCATGCCATGGATGCATGCTCACTGTCTGCCGCAACGTGGGTTGTGTGCGGGAGTTTTTCACCATAAAAACTCCTATCTTAGTAGTGACCTTATAAAGTGCTCTCTGCTGTGTCGGTGGCTGTGTACAGGAGCTGCAAACCCTGAACGCGGCGGCGATCGCCAAGACCGGGTCGCTGCAGGAGCAGGTGGACGAGCTGCAGCGGGAACTGGGTGAGATGCGGGCCAAGGTGCTGGAGCTGGAGGCACGACAGCACAAGGCGGACGCCAGCAGTATCAAGCGGTGGCTGGGCTTATGACCCTCCTATTATTGACCAACCGCGTGTGTGCTGCTGGACCGTGGACAAATAGGGCCACGTGCCTATCGATCAGGCTGACAGTTTGATTAGGCTTATGTAGGATTGCATGTGGATGCCTAAAAGCATCTGCTTTGCAAGCGCATATAGGCGCCTGGAATAGGGTTGGGGAACTATGCTAGTCACACTACCGTATAATGCTGCAAGTAACATCAGAACATGATGCAGCTTGGAAGAAGTAACACGCAAGAACCTTTTGATGGTTCACGAAAGTTATTGCCCCTCTTCTGCTTTTGGTGGCAGTTCCTCACCATGATGGGTGGATGGTGCATGCTCCTCAAGTGTGAGCATGGAAACTATGTAAATTATGCTTAATGACTGATGACTATCCGGGTAAATCAAGACTTTGTCTCCATTGAGTTTATACCTCCCATCTTGCATGACAGTGTTACAGAGCCAGAAGGACGCAGAGACACCGAAGCGCTTTCTCATGGCCTGGGCGGCCAGAGGCTCGATCATGCAAGTGCAGCATGGGAGTCAGAGTCTCTGGCAACGATTGTGGGGTACGGTCGGTGATCAAGTCCCCATGTTGATGCAAAAATACAGCCCATCCGATGCAAGTTAAATTCATTCACTCACTCACGCACGTGCCTCGTTGCGGGAGTCACATGCAGGGTGCAAACTGGATGCAATCATGCATATATAATGACCCACTACCTGTCATGCATGGGTGGCCAGCAGAATCAGAATTGGTACTTGTACTTGCACACTGTTCTCCTGAAGGTGGTGCTCGCCATGGTCCGGGCCGTTTTCCCCCATGCACGCGGACATCCGATCTGAGGATGCGGACGGCGCGGCTTTCTACTCCCCCAACCACCGACCTGACATCGTGGTTCTGGACTTTGAGGGAGGCGGCCGGCACTTGCTCATTGACGTTTCCGTGGCTCGCCCCTTGGCTCTTAGCCATGTGGTTAGTGCATCCCAGGCGGCGGGCTACACGGCGGATCGGGCTGAGCGGGCCAAGCTCACGGCCTATGGGGACGTCGGGCACCACCGGGTGGTGCCCTTTGTCTAATTGGAGGAGTTCGGGGCCATGGGGACCCTGACCGCCGGCTGAGTGCTGCCGGCTCCGGGAGGACCACCTGGACCTGGAGGGCCAGTGAGCGAGCCCCTTAGATAATTAATTAGGAACATAACTCCGTTGGGAGTATCTGTAGCACATATCCCTGAGAAGGGGCATATGGCTTTTAATACATTCTAGGCTACTTCATGCAAGGGTGGGAATGTAAGCTACCCTTGCTCTAGGTGCACCAGGGCACCTGCACCCTCATGATCTATCACGCTATGCCCAGCTAAGGGGGAGCATGTCATGTGGGGGAAGATCATCATGGCTATACAAGAGCTAGGGCATGGCTTCTCAGCAGATAGTGACTCCCTGCATGGGCACTGCATGATAAAATAAAGCTAGGCATCATCTGGAGGGTGGCTCATCATAGGCACACATGTACATGACTAAAAATGCTAGGCCTCAGCTGGTATAGTGCCTGTAGTAGGCGGGCATGTACAAGGCCACTGTCTAACTGTTATACACTACTGCTGCTGTATTCCCCTAGGCTGGGGCTTCTGGGGTCACTGTATGGGGCCGCGGTGGTCGAGGGGGTCGCGTGCCAGGGCTTGTGGCCGTAGTAGATGGCCGCCCCCTTCCAGTACACCGGCTGGCCCGCCTTGGTCTGCCGGAGCTGGAGGTAGGTCGGCCATAGCTCCCGTCGCCGTTGTTGCTGCGCCAGGGTCAAGTCGTCGTCCACGGTGAAGTGAGTCTTCTCGAGCCGCTTGCGGCGTCTGAGAAACGAAATCTTGTCCGCTGGGCTCTCAAAGATGAGAAGAAGCGGAGGCGCCCCTGCCTTACCCCGCGCGCGGGGGAGGCGGTAGGCGGTCACCAAGGAGGCCCATGCGTGCAAGGTTTTGCTCTCAAACGCACGTGCAAGCTTCTCGGAATTCTCACCTTTCTCCATGTCGAAGTTCTTGAGGATGGCGTTGAGGCTGCACTTGGTGAGCTCGGCCTCCTCGCGGAGGTCAAGCGTCTGCCGCTGGAGCTGGGCTGCGACGGCGGAGGTGGTGGAGGTGCCGTATGTTGTCCGCCCAGGTCGTGAAGGGAGGAGCTAGCATCGCCGGCCAGGCCAGCAGGGGCTGGCTTGGCGGCAATGTCCTTCACCGCCTGGGCGGTGAGGCCTGAGGTGTTCTGCAGGACCTCGATATAGCGATGGCATTGTCCTTAAGACGCTGGTCGATGTCGCGGAGCTGGGCGGTGATGGCGTCGGAGGTGGGGGTGGTGGCGGTGGAGGAGGCGAGGAGGGTGGAGGTGGCGGTGGAGATGGTGGAGAGGAGGGGAAGCTCGGCAGCCAGCGTGCTGCCCATGGCCGCCACATCTGCAGCGATGCATGGGGGCCACGTGCTGCTCGAGGGCCTCCTTGAGGAGTGAGCGGATGGAGGATTCGGTTAAGGTGGTGGTGAGGGGCGTGGGGGGCCAAAGCTCCTCGAGGAAGCGGCCAAGGAGGGAGAAAAGGACGCGTTGCTGAAGGTGGGGGCGGCGGCATTGGAGGATGCGGTCGAAGGTGTGGGTGCGTCTCTGGAAAGCATCGGTGAGGCGGCCCTGATGGAAGAGTTGCTTGCACATCTCGAGAAGCGAGGCATACGATCCGAAAAGCACGTAGCTCAGGATCTTGTCGGGGTTGAGCTCAATGTCAAAAAAGCCGGGCTGGCTCATGGCGTCAAAGTCGAACGCTTCCCAGGTCGGCTCGGCAGGGCGACTGCGCTTGGGTTCAGGCGACGCTGCTGGCGAGGCGAGCCCGAGAGGGGGCTGGGCGACCACTAGAGCTTGGCTAGTGGCGCCGCTGCCTTCTGGGCCGGTGGGCGAAGCTGCAGCCGGAGCTGCAGACGTATTTTCATTGCTGAGCGCAGCCGCCAGGCTGCGTTGCGTCGAGAGGCGTTTGCTCATCGTATATTGCGTAACAGCTTCGGAAAATTATATCAGCATGTGCGTCGTAGAAAGACGCGTTGATTGTGATATTCACGGCTAATTAAATTCGGTGCTCAAACGTGAAAGTTATGAGCTCCGCCGTCGATCAGCCATGGCTACCTCGTGGCTCCACCCCATTAATTAATTAATTAATAAGCACGTGACTGCGTCACGTGGGTGCCAATACAGAGTAAAGGAACCTTCAACCCTACATACACAGCGAGGAGGGAGGGCGCCCTAGCTTCTCTCACTGCCGCAGGTGGGCAGGCCACAGAGCGCTCTCTCCACGGCATGGTGCCGGGGCGCAACACTGTGGGTGCAATACAACCAGTGCAATACCATAGGTAGGCTGACGCATAGCTTATGCTACAAATGTGAGGTGGGCGCTCAAGACGTCGGCTAATTAAGGCGCAAGCTGATGGCCACAAGGTGCCAGAGCTAATTGAAAGTACTATAACGCTGTGCGCTAATATCGTTTCAAGTGTTGTAATTATGCCTAAGATATCCCATCATCGATTGCCCCCATCTAGACAACTAGCTGGAGTGCTCTATCCCGGGGAAGCCCGGGGGGGCTTCCACAGTTTCTTGTTGACATAGAGGTCCCCGCCCCGCCAGTACACTTGGGGCTTCTCGGCCAGGTTGGAAAATACGTGTGCGGGGTATAATACGTGGACTTAAAATACGCGTATTATACGTGGGGGGTATAAAATACGCGGTGGTAAAATGCGCGACAGTTTTTGTGGTCCAATTGTCAGTCACCCAATTAGCACGCTCCTTGATGATGGTCATGCAGTTATTACAACTGAAATTTGGTGTATATGCTTATTTATTAACATCTTCCATTTATGCCCTGCAATCCTATCTGATTATGATTTGTTAAATGCAGGGGGGAGCATGCTGCAACGGGAATAGTAAGGATTCAATTAATTAATTGATTGTAAGGAAAGCCATCCACTATATAATGCATGAGAGGACATAAGACACAACTTCCGAGAAGGAGGGGTGACGTGCCCTCCTTTGTACTGGATCATGCCGGCCACCATCTGCTTGAAAGAGGCGCTCTCAGCCGCATTGAAGGCAATGCCGTTCTCGATAAAAAAATTCGGCAGCCAGCAGCTCAGACACCTTTCTCGTCGACGGGAACCAGCCATTTGGTGATGCTCAGCTGGCCTTTGCTGGGAACCGACGACAAGTCACTAGCCGGCGCAGCCCCTCCCATCTCCGCCATTGCCCTGTTCAAATTGTGCTGCTTCTTGGCGTCTGACTGCTGCGACTTGTTGTTATACATCCTGAGAAACCTGCTCCGGATATTCGGTGGAATTTTGTCGCAGGGTAACATCCCTTCCCCTGCGATTCCGGCAAAAGTGTGCACGGACTCGGAATACGCTGATTGCCCCCGCCCCGTATGAGAACTTCTTGTTGCAAAATGAGCAGAACTTATTCGACATAAACTGCGTTTTGTTACTAACAGCATCTGTGACTGCTTCTTTCTTCTCGAGAACGAAATCCCATTCAGGCCCTTTCTTCTTCATGGCTGCAAATCGAAAATGGCTGCACACTGTCGCACAGTCGCACTGGTCTCGTCGTCGCTATATTGCATTACACCGTCAGTAGCACAGCTGGCATTTGCTGGCACACTGTTATTCCAGGTAAAAAGGTGTACGTTTATTCCAAATATAGCCAGTAGGTAATCCCTGCTAAGCCTAGGGTATCAAGATGTCAGTGGCTAAAACGGAGCCTTACTAGCTGTTATTACGGACGGACGGACGGACGGACGGAGGCACACTGTTATCAACTATATTAAAAACCATCGGGCATCCTGTGGCGGATCTCCGTACTTTTCCGGTCTTTTTCAGGGGTCCTCGTGGTCGACGCCTGTCCTTAGCGCCGTTTCCCGTTGGGCGCAAGTCGACGGAATTTGGAGCTCGTACAGACTTCGGTGCGTGGTTGGACCGAAGACGCTGTATCTCGGGCATCGGACGGAGTGCTTTGGTGCAGTGGGATACGATTGGCGTTCACTCGCTGGCGGCTTTAATGGCTTTAAAGTCGTCTCGCGACATTTTGACGTTAGCGACTTGATCCAGTTCGACTGGCGAGTAGTTGGTCGAACTTTCGCGACTAGCCACCTGTCGGCTCACCGAAACTGGGTCGCCTACTAGAGTGACGGTCAGCTTGACGGCTTTCGCCTTTTCGCCGTTGCTCTCGCCGTGCTCGACTTATTAGTAGTGGTCTCGACCCAGTTTCGGTCAGCCAACCTACGACGACTCAGGCGGGGAGGCATCCTGTGGCGGATCTTCGTACCTTTCCGGTCTTTTTTAGGGGTCCTCGTGGTCGACGCCTGTCCTTCGCGCCACGCCTTTTCGCAGGGGGCGGGGGGGCGCATCATGGCCGGCTGAGGCGGGAGGGCGGGGGGACGGAGGGGGGGGGGGAACCTCTGGGTGGGTGTGGGGGGGGGGGGGCGGGGGATCCCGCAGACTCTGGCGTCTCGCTGAGAAGGGCGGGGGGCCTTGCGACCTCGCCGTCTCACTCAGGCGGGGAGGCATCCTGTGGCGGATCTTCGTACTTTTCCCGGGCCGGTCGGCGGGGGGGCGCATCATGGCTGAGGGGGGGGGGCAGGGGGGGGGGGGGGCGGGAAACTCCGGGTGGGTGGAGGGGCGCGGGGGCCGGGGGAGCGGGGAGATCCCGCAGACTCTGGCGTCTCGCTGAGGAGGGCGGGGCGCCGTCTCACTGTGACCTCGCCGTCTCACTCAGGCGGGGTACATCTTCGTATTTTTCCCGGGCCGGTCGGCGCGGGGGCGTATCATGGCTGAGGGGGGGGGACGACATTTTGACATGAGCGAGTCGATCGAGCTTGACTAGCGGGTAGTTGGTCGATCTTTTGCGACTTGCCACCTGTCGGATCACCGAAATCGGGTCGCCTTCTATAGTGACGGTAGGATAATTTGACGGATTTCGTATTTTCGGGGGGGGAGAGGGGTGGGAGGAACTCCGGGTGGGGAGGGGGGTGCGGGGGTAGGGTGTGCGGGGACGGATCCGCCAGTGCATCGTGGCCGGCCCTCGCTGAGGGGGGGGGAGAGGGGGGGGGGAGCTCCGGGTGGGTGGGGCGGTGGGGGGTGGGGGGTGGGGGGTGGGGGGTGACGGATCCGCCGGTGCATCATGGAGGGCCCTCGCTGAGGAAGGTGGGGGTGGGGGGGACCTCTGGGTGGGTGGGGGGGTGCGGGGGGCGGGGGATTCCGCTGTTATCCGCGTACTATGATGTCTCGCTGAGGGGGGAGGGGGGTTGCGACCTCGCCTAGGGCGGGGCGTCTTACTAAGCGGCAGCGAATGGCCCTCCGGGTAGGTGGGCACTGGGAATGAGGGCGGACCGACTGCGGTGTTTCAGGCCCACACAGCGTGTCGTTATTTGTCGGGGGATCAGTTGTGTCGTTTTTCCTTTTTTCAGCCCCCTTCATAAGCTTCAGTTGACTGAAATCGAGTTGCCATGTGTCGGCGGACGGATCGAAACTCGACTACTAGAGTCACGGTCGGCTTTGCGCCTTCTTTTGGGGGGGGATGCGAAGCATCCCCCCCCCCCTTAAGCTTGTTATGCGTTATGTACCTAGTCCTAGCTGTCTCCTACCGGCCAAACATTTTGCAAGGCTTGCGCTTTATGAAAAGAACTGTAAGGTAACCCACCCGGCTAAGGGCCACCTTAATTGCAAAACTCCTGGCATTCGCAGGACTGGGCAGATTGTCATTCTGAGCACGGATTTGGAATCAGCGACATCGACTTCGCATGGTAAAATTCTTGTTGGGACCGTTTTGGCACGTTTTGGGGGGGGGGGGGGGGGGGCGGGGAGGCAAAGTCGGGTTAAGGGCCACCCCTGTTTTTTAGCAGGAAAAAGCAGGGGAAAGCGGGGAAAGGCCTTGGTTACATGGCTAGCGGTTTATTAAATTATTCTGCTCAGCATGCAGCGCCTAACACATGGTGGGCTTCCAGTTTGCTACAGATACTGTAGCTGCTTCCATTGACGGCTGAGAACCCTGAACTGAAGACGCAGAATAGCTGAGTGACAGACTTCGCGAGGGGATGGCAGAAGACACGTCCGGGCATCCAGCATTCTCCCAGAGGATGCTGGATGCTGGCTTAGTTGACTATAGGCACTTTAAAGCCCTCGTCATCGTCACAATGAAAGACGCCGAGGGCAACGCTCCCAAGGCAACCGACTGTAGAATTGTATCACCGGCGGGTTCCTTCTCGAGGTTGTTCCAGAGGAGAAATTGCGGGAATGCAGCTGGAACGACTATCAAAAACTGTTTAAGAAAGAGCACGCTACCATCGATGCTTGGAAGCAGCTGCGACAGCTGGCCACCTGAATTGTGTTCAAGTTTTCAATAAAGTCTTTGCATGGTTGTGTGATTGATGAGCCGTGATTTGCCATGAAGTAGTCTAACTTATCATGGCACATCAAGCGACCACATAGGGCCACCTGAATCGTATTCAAGTTTTCAATAAAGTCTTGGCATGGTTGTGTGATTGATGAGCCGTGATTTGCCGTGAACTAGTCTAACTTATTATGGCACATCAAGCGACCACATGGGGCCACCCTGAATTGTGCCAAGGTGTGTGGGTGTGTCAAAAGTGTTCGATTGTTGTGTTACTTGCCATATCAAGCAACAACATGGAATCATAGATCCATTAAGACATATGAAGTGAGATCGACAACTATTCTATTGTAGTTGTGAAACAACTAATTTAGTTAGACATTAGTTACTTCCATGGTCATGGTCGTGGTCGTGTGCGTGTGCGTGTGCGTGTGCGTGTGCGTGTGCGTGTGCGTGTGCGTGTGCGTGTGCGTGTGCGTGTGCGTGTGCGTGTGCGTGTGCGTGTGCGTGTGCGTGTGCGTGTGCGTGTGCGTGTGCGTGTGCGTGTGCGTGTGCGTGTGCGTGTGCGTGTGCGTGTGCGTGCGTGTGCGTGTGCGTGTGCGTGTGAGCAGGATTGAGTGTGGGCAAGGGCAAGTGCAAGGGCAAAGTATCTAGAACCTTGATGTCTAATCACTGCAAGAAAATGTCCTCAAATGAGGACATTTCAAAGATGGATACCATTTGTAATAACTCACACACGTCAACACATCCATGGGTACGGTATATGGAACCATTAACTTTTATGATATGCTCAAGAGTTGAAATGCTTTACATCCATGAAATATGCTCATTATATAATTGTTTACGATTTATGAATGTAGGGGGGTCGTTACACGAGTGACCAAAAAGCACTCTGACAAGTCATGTTCAATGTGCTAAGAAAGAAGGCATGGCCAGGTCATGGCTGGTCCTGAAAATGCACTGAGGGTGCCCACAACATGTCTACGTTACACCCTCGCTATCCTAGACCCTGCAGCCTGCCAAGGGGGGGGCACAAAATGTAACTGGCAGCCAGGGACGATGGTGCAGGCCAAATAGCAGGTGTAAAGCTAGCTCAGTCCAAAGAGTGAAACAAGAAGCAAATATTTGCGTAGGCCAAGGTGAGGTATATACTCCCAACGGAGTTATGTTACAATTCAAGGTGAGGTCCAAGATTGTCATTAGAGGCTTGGCTGCCACCACGGTGCTAAACCATGATGCTGAAGCCTCGCATTACATATGAAACATATTCTGAAAAGAGGCACGTATTGTAACACAATAACAATGTAAACATGACGAGCTCAAGTTTCCAAGCCAGTCTTCATCACTTGGACAAGAGTTATAGCGTTAGAAACATATGGGCATCTAGTCGCTCTACACGTAAGCCAGCCATAATTTCAATGCACAAGGATACACATTTCCATCACCATTCATCTTCATCATCCTGAACGACTCGAACACGCGGACAAGATAACGGCAGGCTCGAGCTACCATGGTCCGGATTCTCCCGATTTCTGGCCTGCGCTGGTTGTCTCCTTGATATGGGCAACATCCCAGCAAGCCTTGAAAAGCTTCAGGCAGTATATGTGTTAAATCAAACTACCACATTGCAATTAAACACAGCGACTGCTACTTGCTGCTGTTTTGACATCGCAAGACCGTTTACCTTTTCAGTGACGCAACGGGAAAAGAAAGCACTGTCCAGCAAACTTCCGTAATTCCGCTTTGTCGCTGTTTACCGAAACAGCGATAACATTTTTGTCGCGAGGGTTTTCTAGCTCCAACTCGGACCAGCCAGCAGCAACCTCTATTGGCACCCGTGATCATTACTATCATAATACGCCGTCTAGGTCATCTAGTCGCTCTACACGCAAGCCACGAACACGCGGACAAGATAACGGCAGGCTCGAGCTACCATGGTCCGGATTCTCCCGATTTCTGACCTGCGCTGGTTGTCTCCTTGATAATACGCCAACCCCTTCAGGGTGACAACCGTTGTCACGACTCGACGGCTTATGGTCGTCATAGGGAATGAACGCCGGTTCATATGGAACAGTGAACAAGCTGCTTGTCGTCTGTCGAGCTCTATGCGGAGCACGTAACCTTGTGCAACGATCGTTGCTCAATCCATACGATGCAAGTACCGACTGGATACATACGAAGCAACGACCGACAACAAGCAGCTGGAATTACGGCATGGCCTGGAGGCAACCGCTGGCCCTTCCCTTGCAGCTACGCCGCCATGCACCTGTTGTTAAATATTCTGGTCATTTCAAACCAAATTGCGCAAAATGCTGGGGGGGGGGGGGGGGGGGGTCCAGGGGTGGCCCTTAGCGGGTGTGGCCCTTAGCCGGGTGGATTACCTTACGCATCTACTTCTAGTAGTAAAAATCTCAAATGTGCAGTGAGCGCGCCGCGCCCAGAACCTGGGCACCGCGCCAGTGCCCGCTGCCCGCTGG
Source organism: Mesostigma viride (assembly GCA_009746045.1). Lineage (NCBI taxonomy): Eukaryota > Viridiplantae > Streptophyta > Mesostigmatophyceae > Mesostigmatales > Mesostigmataceae > Mesostigma > Mesostigma viride. The sequence continues at coordinate 2,048,826 of RPFO01000406.1, forward strand.
TACCCCCGAAAAATTCTAAGTCCAAACCGCGTGGTCAGACGTAAAATACGCGTAAAATACGTCGAGGCCCATAATATGCTTTATCCCGCATTTTATCGCATTCGTACGGCGTACATAACAACCCGGCTTCTCGGGGTTGGTCTTGTGGCGGATGTAGTCGGGCCACTGATCGCGGCGTTGCTGCTGCTGGGCTGGCGTCAGGTCGTCGTCAAGCGACCAGGAGGTGTCCACCAGCTTCTTGCGGCGAGAGAGGAACCGAACTCGGGCTGTGATGTCGCTGAAGGTGAGGACCACTGGAGGGGGCCCAGCCTTGGCGCCCGTGGATGGGGCAGGCGGTAGGCGCCCTGCAGTATCGCACCTGGCAGCTGCATGCACGCCAAGAGCTGTTTCTTCAGCTCGTCGAGAAGAGAGTCTGGGGTCTCCTCCGGCGGCATGTCGAAGCGCCTGCATGAGGATGACCCGGCAGCGGCGACGGTCGCGGTCAGCGGCCTCGCGGCGCGTGTCTTCCAGCTCCTGGAGCTTGGTGGTGATGGCGGTCGTGGTAGAGGATGCCTGCCTCTTGAGCAGGTCCGCCCAGGAGGCGCGAGTCGAGGGGTCATCGCTAGCCCTACCAGCAGGTTGGGCGGCGATGGTGGCCGTTCGCTCGGCGATCTCGGGGACCTGCGTGGCCAGGGCGTCTACCTTGGCAGCAACTGCCTCAAGTTTCACGGTGCCTTGGCCGACTCGGCCTTCCACCTGGTTAAGGCGGGTGGTCACAGTGGCTGTGGCCTCGGAAACTTTGGTGGCAATGTGCTCTTGCGTAGCAGTAAACTGAGGCTGGAGCTTAATTCAGGGCGACTCTGGCTTCAATGTTGTTGACCTTGGCCGAGAGAGTGTTGAGTGGGCCGTCAGGCGCGTTCAGGGCGGCGAGCTGCTCAGCCATCGGCGCCAGCTGCTCCACCACTGCAGCTCGGATGGAGTCCGTGCTGGGGGAGGTGCTGCTCTGCGGGGATGCTGCAGCTGCTGTGCATGGCTGCCCGTCTGCGCTCATGCAGGAGGCTCCTGAGGCCAGCGTAGCCAATCTGGGTGATGTCCTGGGCGTCGCAGCGCAGGTAGCTGCACATGATGACTGCCTTCAAGTACGCCTCCGGTTCTTGAAGCAGCCATTCCCAGGCGGGCTTGGTGACCTTGTCGCCAGGGGTAGGCAGGAAAAGTTCGTCATGGCGGGCCAGGAACTTGATAACATCGTCACATTGTTCCTTCGTGAGCATAAAGATTTCCAAAATGCAAAAATCCCGCTGGCCGGCGCCGAAGCGGCGGACGTCCCATTTGGTATGGGTAGTTCGGGTTTTCTTGGGAATGGGCGACGAATTTGGCATAGAGCACTGCGTCGAGGGAGGCAGACCGGGGGGGAGAGCTTCGATCAGCGCGAAAAGGTTGGCTGTTACGCCGCGGATATCTACCTCCACCTCTACCTCTAATGGGCCTGATGCTACCTAAACTGGTCAGGCCTCCTCTACTCAACCCTCTGGCGAAAGACGAACGTGACGGAGCTGATCTCAATGCATTAACGTATGTGTTACTATAATACGCCATACAACCATTTATCAAAACCCGTTTACTCCAGGAATAGAGGAAGGAAACACAACTACACTGCCGTGACCCAAGCCTAAATGTGTTAATTCATTTAACACACGCCGAGTGCACACACAAGGGATAGAACGCGCATAAATGGTCACCAACGGTCCAACACGCTCGGGCCGACATGGCCCTCGCCTACAGATGCACGCTGGTCCACTACATCTACTGATGCACGCTGGTCCACTACATTCTACCACAGGATCAGGACCACTAGTAAAGTACGCGGCGCGGCGCCCAACGGCACCCAATGTACCACAGTACTGTTACGAGGACAATAATGTCCCGGTAGGAGCCTAAACGTAAACCTGGGGACAACCGAGGCAAAAGACCTAATTTACGTCCGTAACTACAACGAATTGTTACGCGACGTAACACCTCCCCCCCCACAAAGGTAGGGAGCCCTCTCCCTACGCACAGGGAGGAAAACAAGGGGTAGGAAACCTAATGCACCCAGCACACACTAACACAGTCGGCAGGCCATCCAAGATACAAAGCACCAATAGTTCACACGGTCTCCACCACCACGCCTGGAGGTGTAGGGTTAGCCAGCACCAAGCCTGGTGGTAGGTTCCCCTAACTGCCTGGAACAAAGTCCTTGCCGGGGGGAACGGCACTGGGCAGGACACACAGAGTAAACCAATCAGCACCAAGGACCAAGAACGACCAGTCAACTGGCCAGAACATGAGGGCGACTCTACATACCGGAGGGACAACACCCTCAGGTCGGGCCTAAGGCCCTCTATCTAATGGCCATCCGTCTGGTAGGTACCACGGGAGGCCAGCAGGACATCCAGGTAAGCCTGGTAGTGAGACACATCCTCAGCATTGTCGTGCCTATCTACAGTGAGGAAAACATCGGCCCACACGCCGTCAGGGAAAAGTCCCAGGAAGGCCCAGTAGTACCTATGCTGTGTAAGAACGACCTGGCCCCGGGCCCAGTCCAGGAAACCGCAGGCAAAGAGGCGTAGGAAAGGCTCTACCGCGATCAGGCAGAGAGCCCGAAGGAGCAGGCGATGATACCGGATCCGAGGGCGCATACCCGTCGGGAAAAACAGATCTACCAGGGGCTCCACGTTGGACGGCCACAACCGGATGTGCCGAATCTCGCGGGAACGCCACCGGCGGGCACACTGTCGCGACCCGAACGTCTCAAGGTAGTCGCTAGCCCGGGGAGGAGGATGACCCCGAGAGTCCAAACCCTGGCCCGGGATGGGCGCTGGACGACGGGCATCCCACTCTAGGATGGGCTGTAGGACGGTGCTATACGTGGCACCCGGCACCGCAGGAAAATCTACCGTGAGAGCATCTGAGGCCATAATGCCCAGAGGCGGAGGGTAGGCCCACTGGAACCCGCCGTAGGTGTCCAAGTCATTGTGGCGTCGCGCCCAGCGGTACAGGACGCGCCGAACCAGGATCTCACCCTGGAACACCGGATCAGCCAAAATAACCATGTCGAAAGGAGGCCGATCAGTCTCAACTGGTAGGTTACGGTCCCGCGGCGCCCGACACACCTGGGAGAACCCGTAGGACATGGGCGAAATGGCCAGCTCGGCAGAGGCGCGCGGCAGGTCACACTGGCGGCAAGCGAGCGCAGACATACCATACCCGAAGACAGGCGTGTCGCGCGACTCCGGGGTCGCATGCACCACAGAAGGGGCCCGATCCCGATCGCCCTCTGACAACTCCCGAAGGGAATCGGCAGCGCGGGTGGCGCGCGGGTCAGAGCCACTGGACCGAACGACCGCAGCCAAAGACCGCGGGGCCGAAGGGGCAGGGGCCGACGAAGGGGTAGGAACCGGCGCAGGTGCAGAAGGTGCCGGTACAACAGGGGGCCGCGTCGGACCCGAGGCCGCAGGGGGTCGCGACGGACCCGCCTCCGCAACTGGCGCGCCGGTCTCTGGGGGTGGCGCACCACCAGGCCACATGTTGAAAATAGGACCCGTGGGGACAGGCAATCCGGCATACGACTGGTTACCGTCCAAGCTCCAGTCAGGCACCGGGATCCTCTGCGGAGGACCACCCTCCCAAAGCCTGGGAAGACCGCCCGGGTCACTGAAGAAACCCCGCGAGGGCGGCGCTGACGTGGTGGGCGGCTCGGACGCGGCGGCGGCGGGCGCTGCCACTGGGACGGCGGACTCGCGCCGAGGCGCAGATACGTCAGTAGCAGGCACAGCGGTAGCCGAAGGCGTAGGAGCTGCAGCACCAGAGGGAACCGCAGACGCCGAGGGCTCGTGCGACACGGTCGGACCCGTAGACGTCGAGGCGACCGAAGGGGAAGGGGGCACAGCTGCAACAGACACCCCACCTGGCGTGGCTGGAGCGTGCGACTGGGCCGCCATAAAGGCCCCGAAGGCCGCCGTCAGAGACTGGATCTGCGCCTGCATCGCAGAAACTGTCGCCGAAAGGGGATCAGGCAAACCCGAAGGGGTAGGCTCCACTGAAACACACCTGGTCGACCGAGGGGACGACGGAACCGGAGAGGGAGGAGCAGACGCTGAGGAGGCGGACGCAGCGCTCGAGGCAGAATATTCTGGAGTATAATGTACCTCGGATGGGGCGCCCGTAGGGGCAGGACCACCAACTGCTACTCCCGCAGACTGATCAGCTATCTCCATGAATTCTACAGCCCGCAGAAGGTCGCAGGGGTTCTCATCTACCTCAGCATCATCCTCAGCCGGAAGCCAGGGGAACACATCCCGTAGGCAGGAGCGGCCCACAGGGGTAGAAAGGTAGGAAAACACCCTGGGGCACTGGAGAATCGCAGCTATCTGTCCCAGGGCTGGACAGCTGGAGCCACAGTCTAGCAAACAGTGGCCGGCATCGTCGAACCCGTGCAAAACAAGATGATGCGGTTCAGCAGGGGAAGGACCGTACCACGTGACCCCGAAGAGAGCCGCCCTGACTAGGCCCGCATGCTGGGCCTGGAGGGCCGGATGCACGACGCCATCCGGGAAACTAGACCGTGACACCCAACGGCCCGGGAGGGCCTCGAAGTACAGCTCAGGGTCCGGTAGGGGCAGGGACGGCAGCGGGCTCTCAGCCGGAGGGGTAGGCTCCGACATGACGGCTGCGGAGGGGAGGGGACAACCAACCACCCGTCGACAGCAGACATAACATAAGAGAGGAGAAAGCCTACAACTAGAGCTTGTGCAGGGTTTTATGTCCAAAAACCAAATGTCCTCATTTGAGGACATAGTCCTCGTTTGAGACAGGGGGGGTCAGGGACTCAGTTTTGGCGCCAAAGTTGGTCCTACGGGTCCCTGGTGGGTTTTGGCGGGAAACTGGGATAGGTACTGAGCGCGCCAAGCCCATGGGGTCGACAGGGGTCGACCGTACCTGGAAAATATGAGGCGGGGAAAAGTACCTATTTTGGCGGGGTTGAGTAACGGGATCGTGCAATTTCGCGAGTGCACGGCCATGGCGGCCTGGGCATTAAACGATCGTGTGAGCACGTTAGCAACTCATTTCGACGACAAAAATGCACGGCCGGCAGATCGTTGGTCTAGGCAGCTGGCTGCACGCTTGAAAGTGCCGGTGAAAAGTCTTTTTATCCACGGCAGGGTGATTGGTGTGCCGGACCCCGAAAACGTAAAAGTCAGATGGGACATAGATGGGGATGAGACTGTTATCGATGCCAAGCTGCTCGTGCAATATAATGGCGCGGGAGCTAGCCTAACCGCTAGCGAGGGTGTTGAACCCGAGCCCGATGAATTGCCGGGGTCTGGAACTGACGAGGATGAAGACGAGCCCGAGTCAGAGGAGGGTGGGGTTTCGGATCCTGAGCCTGAGAATCCGCCGAGCGCGCGCGCGCGCGTTTCCGATCTCTGGGAACGTTTGTGCACGACAGGGCCGGGCGCTGAGCAGCCACCCGTTTTCGTGCCTCAGTGGAACACCACCCCCACTGTCGTGCGTGAGGATGCTCGGCCGGATCGCTACTCACCTGAAAACAAGAAGGCAACTCTCATCGGCCTGCAGGATCCCGCAGCGACCAGCGAGGCTGGATATGTCCGCTTCATGATTCCAGGCGTCGACGATTTCTGTGATGAAATGACCAAGCGTGGCAGGGAGAAAGGTTTCGGCACCGCCAGCAACCCCTGGACCGTGACGCCGCAGATTTTTCACGCGTACATCGGCGTACGTTGTCTCATGATGGCCTTTCCCGTGAACGGGACCTGGCGCACCTACTGGGAGACGTCTGGAACGGTTGTGGTCAACTTCCAGCGTTTCATGCCACGCACTCTTTTTGAGCAACTCACTGCAGTCTTTGCCTTCCCCATCAAGGCTGGCCAGGCTGGAAATGACCCGTTTGCACGTGTCCGTGGGTGGTATGAATGCATGAACGAGCACCTGCGAAGCGTCATCAACCCCGGCACCGTGCTGGTCTGCGACGAGTCCATGATCTCGTGGGTGGGTCGTGGCATGCCCGGCTTCATGGTGGTGGCACGCAAGCCCAAGCCAATGGGTCGTGAGCTGAAGGACATTGCCGACGGCTCCACTAAGCTGCTGTTGCATGTGGAGATGCAGGAGGGGAAGGAACGCATGAAGAACAAGGAATACAACGCGCAGTGGGGAAACTCCACGGGCCTCACCATGCGGCTGACGAAGCCCTGGCACGGCTCGGGGCGCATCGTGGTGGCAGACAGCTGGTTTGGCTCAGTCAAGACGGCCGTGGCACTCAGGACTGTGGGGCTATACGGCGTGCTCAACGTGAAGACGGGCCACAGCAACTTCCCCAAGGACGCGCTGTTCGCTGGCCTGAAAAAGCGCGGAGATCACCTCGCCTACACCGCCAAAGTCCAGATGGGCGGCCCTGAACGCATCGACATCTTTGGGTGTGCCCACCAATCCAAGGAGCCACTGCTGGTGGTCGCCAGCTGCTCCACCACGCTGCCGGGCAAGCCACAGCAGAAGACATGGACTAACAACCAAAGCGGCATCCAGTACACCAAGACCACCCCGCAGCCGAAGGTGACGGAACTGTACCGCAACAACATGGGCGTCATCGACCATCACAACGCAATCAGGCAGGGCGAGTGCCCGATGAGTGGGTGTTGGCACACGCACAGCTTTGCCACCCGCGAGATCAGTGAGTCGCTGGGGATGCTGATCACCAACGGCTTCTTCGCCAGCCGCGCGTTCGCTGGCTACAAGGGGAGCTACCGCGAGTTTTTGGAGAAGGCAGGGCTGGACATGGTCAACTTGAGCGTGGCCAGGGCCACTGTCGCCACGCTGCGCTCGGTAGAGGACGGGGCCACTCACAAGATGGTAGGCCTGGAAAACCAAGGCAGGTGCAGGTACTGCCAGGCGCATTGCCGGCATTACTGTGGCCCCTGCTCTCGCGTGGGTGCTGGCGCGAAGGGGCAGATCAACTTGTGCGCGCCCTCTACCCAGCACGACAGGCAGTGCTGGCAGAAGCATGTTGACGGCATCCCGCCACCATCCCGCAAGGCCTACAAGAAGAGGAAGTCTTCGTAAACTGTTTTATTGACTTTGCTGTTGTTCTTTCTCGCGCGTGCCCGCGTAGCCGCGCGTAGGGCCTCGTCTCTGCTACTTAAATAGGCAGTGGACCCACTTTGGGTCAGTTAAAGTTATTTCTTAGCTTTTAACGTCTTCATGGACCCTGGGGAACCAGCATTTGTCTATTTAGATGGTATGGCATAGTGAGAGATGAAGTCTGGTTACATCTGCTATTTGGTATGCACCAGGGTGGTCCCTGGCTGCCCGCTGGCAGTTACATTTTGTGCCCCCCCCTGGCAGGCTGCAGGGTCTAGGACAGCAAGGGTGTAACGTAGACATGTTGTGGGCACCCTGGGTGCATTTTCAGGACCAGCCATGACCTGGCCAGGGCTACTTTCTTGGCATATTGTTGACTTGAGTGCTTTTTGGTCACTCGCGTAGCGACCCCCCTGTATTCATAAATCGTAAACAATTATACAATGAGCATATTTCATGGATGTTAAGCATTGTAACTCTTGAACATATCATAAATGAACATGGTTCCACACCGTACCCATGGATGTGTTGATTTGTGTGAGTTATTACAAATGGTATCATGGCTGAAAAATGTCCTCATTTGAGGACATTTTCTTGGTGATTAGACATTTATATTCCTGCAGCAGGCGACTACACCCATCTAGCTCACTCTCCGTATACCAAACCTTATCTACTTCACTACGAGCATACATCCACTTCACTTTATACTGACGCTGGGTACCGCGGCCCTTTTTGATATCTCTATGGGCCACGATGCTTTCTACTTCGTCTTCTACTTCCCCAGTGTCAGGGTTATGCTCTAAAGGGGCAGGCGCTAACTCCCTGCCAGCGAACGTACTAGGATGGTACAGTTTGAGCTGGCTCCTATGGAAGGTGTTTGAATGCGTTTGCCAGGAGGTAGGGATATCGACTTTATATAAGAAATTTCCTACCCTAGACAACACATGGAAGGGTCCTAAGAAGGCGGGCCTAAGTTTGACCTTCAGTTCTGCTTCAAACTTATGAGCAAAACGGCCAACACGGGGGCCTTCTACTAATACTAGATCTCCTATTTCTATCTCAGGTGCTCGTCTATCTAAGGAGGCACGCAACCTAGCAAGGTACTTAGCCTGAGCTTTTTGGTACCCTGAGATCGCGTGGTCATGAGCAGTTTTCATTCTATCTAGTAAGGACTGTACACCTTCTACAGTATCTCGGGACACATCATCCTTGTCCCGTAGAGGACTAGCTAAGAGAGAGGTAGGGGTAAGGGGCTGTCTACCAGTATCTAAGAAGAAGGGCGTATATCCATGCGCAGCTTGGGGACAATTGTTGAGGGAGAACTCTACCAAACATAAATAATCCTCCCAATCACTACCCGAGCCATTAACATAGTGCCTAAGCGCTTCTTCTACTACCCTATTAAGACGCTCTACTAAATGAGAGGAGGAGGAGTGGTAGGCAGTACCGTAGGTAACCTTGGTACCGATGGCAGCGAAAAACTGCTGCCAAAAATCTGAGGTAAATAATTTATCCTTATCACTAATAAACTGCCTACTCAAACCATGATATCTATATACATTATTGAGGTATAGGCGTGCGCAATCACGTGCTGTGAGTTCTAAAGGACACGGCACAAGATGGCACATACGAGTAAAACGATCTATGAACACAAGGATTTGGGCATTGCCCCTATCATTCTTTCTAAAAGGTCCTACAAAATCCATCATGATAGAATCCCACGGCATGATGGGGTCAGGCAAGGTCCTAGGTTCTGCTATCTGTCCTACATTATTGGGTTTCATTTCCTGGCAAGATTGACAAGTTCTAACATACTCATCTACATCCTTATAAAGGGAAGGCCAGTAATAAGAGCGGGCTACTAGGTCCCGTACCCGTTTACCACCCTGATGAGCAGCTAAGTCATGCAACTCAAAGAGCAAGGAGGAGCGACAGATAGGAGGGACATACAGGCGCCATTGAGGGGGAGAATCTGCTATCTGCACATATAAAAACCCACCTACAAATTTACAAGGGTGCTTGCCTAATTGTTGGGGATGTGCAGCAATGGCAGCTAATGCTTCCGGCTCAGTGGCCGTAAATCTACTAATAAGGCGTTCAAGATCAGAGGTAGGCATCGCTACAGAGGTATCCAGAACAGGTTTAAAGAGATCTCCTACCGCCTTGCCAAAGAGAAGGGGAGGTCCTAGAGGGACTACGTTTTCATAAGACTTTCCTGACCTAGTCGCTATATGGCTAAGCGGTATAGAAATTTTATTTTTCCCCTCCCCCCCACCGAGGCCACGGGAAGGGCCTCACACGGGAGAGAGAGTCCTACGTGAGAAAGGAGATCAGGCATGCGAACAGCTGTATGAAAGAGGTAGGCATAGGATTCATCATCAGGTAGTTCACCATAAGGGGTTACACCCATAGTAGTAGGAACTAGAGTAGTATTGAGAACATCAAGGTCCTCGAAAAGGAGTAGTCTGCACGACGAGAGAGTGCATCTGGTACTATGTTATCTACACCCTTGACATACTGAAGTTTAAAAGGGGAAAACTGTGCTAAAAATTCCATCCAGCGCGCTTGCCGAGGGGTAAGGTTGGGTTGGGAGAGAAGATGGGTAAGGGGACGATGATCCGTTTGGATAACTAACCTATAAGGATCTAGCTCACAGGGTTCATTCAGGCAGACATCAAATTGAGCACCTTTAAGGAAGTGCTGCCACGCGTGGCAACAATACACCACAGCTAAGAGTTCCTGCTGGTGTACGGGATAGTTACGCTCCGCAGGGAGCATTGTCCTAGAGATATACTCAATTGGCTGTAAGCCCTGACCCTGATCCTGGAGAAGGACACCACCTATAGCTACTTTACTAGCATCTGTAGCCACAACAAAGGGTTTAGTAGTATCCGGTAGGATGAGTACAGGAGGGGAAAGGAGTAGGGATTTTAGGCACTGAAAAGCCGACTGACATTCACTACTCCAAACAAAGGGGATATCCTTCTTTAATAAATGATTAATAGGGGCTGCTATAGTTGCGAAACGCGGGATAAAACGCCTATAGTAAGAAGCAATTCCTAGGAAACTACGTACACCTTTAACGTCGGTAGGAGTAGGCCATTCCTGAATTGACTTAGTTTTATCCGGGTCGGTAGCGACCCCGGCATCTGACAGAACGTGCCCTAAAAATGGGACACTCCTACCCGAACGCACTTTAGCACGGCGCGCCCACAAAGAATTTTCAGCCATTATTTCTAATACTTTCTTTAAATCACGTAGGTGCGTTTCAAAATCAGGAGAGTAAATAAGAATATCATCTAAGTAAGCTTGAGCACAAGAACGGTCATGCTCAGATAAAGAAACAGAGGAGAAGGAAGGATCCTTTAAATCAGAGGACACCTGAGGAAGATGAGAATTTCCCATAACAGGTCTAAGCACTTCATTCATTAACATTTGAAAAGAGGCAGGCGAGTTACAGAGTCCCATAGCCGCTACTCTAAACTGGTAATGACCAAAAGGGGTAGCAAAGGCGGTTTTATGGCAATCCTCAGGAGCTATCCGCAACTGCCAAAAACCATCCGCACAATCCAGTACTGTGAAACAAGTGGAACCTTTAACCTTATTAAATATATCATCAATACGAGGTAGAGGGTATTTAGACTTCACAGTAATATCATTCAACTTCCTATAATCAGTAACTAGGCGAAACTTGCCATTTGGCTTAGGAACTAACAGGACACCAGCTGAGTAGGGGGAGTTACTAGGCTCTATCAATCCTGCTTCTAATAATGACACTAAAATCTGTTTTAGTTCCTTTAACTCGGTAGGGCCCATTCTATACATCGGAGAGTGCGTAGGAACTGCACCGTCCTTGATAACTACACGGTGTAAAACAGAACGAGGAGGAGGATAAGAAGGGTCTTTTCTTCAAAAACTTTTGAGGAATCTATCACAGCCATGTATCTTACTATTTCATTTTCAGTAAATCCCACTCCTATTGTATCCACTGTGTTTATCTATATCCACACTATTATTAGTGATAGGTATCTCCTGTACTTCTAACTGAAGGAACATACATAATAAATATCCATATTCCTTTAGTTCAGAACGCAACTCATCATTGGACATTAATACTTCAGGTATAGGTCTTACAGGAGGATCAACAGGTGTAGGAGGAGTAATATCTACCAAGGATAAATTTTCCAATCTATAATGACGTTCCGGTACCCAGTAAGAGCTATCTGGAAACCAAATGACCATGGTATCATAATTAATAGTAATCTTATTATCCTGGTGCCAATCTAATCCTAGTAATACATCAGCGGTAGTGATAGGGCCTATAGTGGCCGTCAGGTTGACAGTACGTCCTTGTATAACCATGGGAAGGGACACCGTACCCGGGGAATGACTGGTGCGACCATCAGCATAATGAACAGTGACGGGTTTGGTGTGAGGGGTAGGGACTAGTCCTAAACGCCTAACTAGGGCCTCGCTCACAAAGGAGCTAGCCGCACCGCTATCTACCAACACAGAGACATTCAAGAGTTCATCAGCATGCAGAAAGGGTCTACAACAGTGTGAGGGACGGTTAAACCACCATTCAAGAACATAAGAGGACGCACACGTAGTGGTAGGGAAGATTCAGCTCCTACAGAGGTTATAAAAACAGGCAGGCAAAAATTTTATCTGGGGTACTATCTAAGGACCTGTCCAGGTTACCCCCGGCTGACAGGCCTACTGTTCCCCCTCCCCCCCCAAATCCATAGGAACTAACCCCGAAGAAGACCCTGGCGAAAAAGCCACTGCTGGAGGGTCACGAGGGAGCGAAGAGGGTGCGGGAGCCTGATTATCATAGGGGAACCCTGGGGCCCTGCCTGCACAGCATTCAGCCTACTAGGGGTAGCTGAGGGAATGCGTCCTGAAGTAGGACGAATAGGAGCACGCTGAGGGGTACGAGGAGGGCGAGCGTCGGGATGAGGGGGAGCACCCGAAAGGAACTTGGGGCACTCACGTTTAAGATGACCTACTTCCTTACAATGATAGCATGTGATATGAGAGACATCAAGGGCTGAGAGGTCAGTAACACAGATATCTAATTCTTCTACATAGGAGTTCTCCTCCTCAGGGGTAAGGATAATATTATTAATACGGGAACGGGTAGGAAGAGAAGGGGTGGTGAAGAAATCTGCTACACGCAAGAGATGCTGGCGCACATGCTTGAGGGGCAGATCAGTAAAACGGTAGGCAGAGAACTGGCGCTTGACTTCACGTAATAAGGGTCTACTGAGGCCTTGGAGGAAGCGAGCACGTACTTCTGCACCCGACAAATCCCTAATTCGTACCATCTGAGCATCAAACTCTTTCATATACTCCTTAAATGATTTAGTACCCTGCTGCAAGGTACCAAAGGCTAATCTGTCCTGCCAATCTGCATCGGTAGTCTCCTTAACTCGTCGTCTGTCCCAACTCAGTCCTCAAAAGAGGACTGAGTTGACCTTTTTCAACCGGGTGTAGCGACTAGGTGGGGGGTCCATCCCAAATGTTTTGATGTGGATCGAGGGTGTATTTGATGTCAATTTGCTGGAAAAAATGCTGCGTTATTGAAAACTTGACCCAAACACCTGGAAATTACTCGGACATATGACACCCTCGGCGAATTTGCATTTTTCGGGATAAGAGCGAGTGGGGAAAATTTAATCAAATCACGGTGCACGTTAGAAAAATATAGGCATGTAAACAATATAGTTCTTGAAACGTGGCAAAAAACTGGGCTCAATTTGGCCACTGCCACTGCCTGAAACAATTAAAAAACTCTCAGTCCTCAGGAGAGGAATGGGGCTTTTGCTAACTTTGCTACATAGCATGTAAGTGCGGTCATACTACACACCACCGTGGCCACCAACCATCCCAATCACCTCATTTCCCTTCAAGCGTAACAGGACAACACACTTGCATCATCATGCTGCAGTTGTATCATACCTTATCATGTAGTGAGAGCCTATGCATGCACGTAGGGAATGGGCTTGGATACCTACCAACAAAGGGTTATGTTATAAGTGTCAACCACCAATATAATGGGTAGGTTAAGCATCTTTCCATTGTTTCTAACAACAATAGATATGGCTATAACTGTTTTGCCTTGCCATGATGTGGCCAACATAGTTGCTGGCACATGATGGCAGTGGTTTGTCACCAAGACTTTTCACTCACCCGTATAAGCTTGAAAGCACCCTTGACGCAGGCTGTGGCCACACAATCATGCAGTATGAACGTAGCAAAAGAATAACTAACATCTATGAAGGTGTTTAAACCTGCACAGCTCCTAAAACCCTGCACAACTACACTGGGTTAAGGCAAATGCCTGCTAACATCATCTGAAAAGGGGGTTTTAGAGAGGGGCAGGCAACGGTCAAGAAAGAGCATCAAGACTTGAACCTGACAACGCCTGGCAAGCTTAAACTCATGTAAGAACATCAAGAAACAAAGAGGCGACGATAATCCGACTTTACCTGGCACGGCTGGCGTTACCTTGGCCCAGGCGGTGCCCGCAAAAGTGGCACTTTGCGGCACATAGACCATGACGTGACAGAGTGGTCGAAATCATCAAATCTATACCGCCACTCAATTTATTCTAATACAATACATGTTACAATGTAGAAAGAAACCTATCAGCCATTGAAATTGCGCCGGAAAGCAAGCGCAGTCATCAATTCCGTCGACCTGCCTTATCGCAGTTTTTTCCAGCAAGAACAGTGCCGACACCGGGTAAATCGCTTCCCTGCGAGCTAAAAATTAGGATTTATCATCTATAGGACATATAAAATCTATTTCCTGAGTTTGGACAGCTAACTCGTCCGCAAACGTAAACTGCATGCATGGGCGCGAGCCGCCATGGCTAGGTCGTGCATTTCCGGAACTCGCGTTTCACGTGGAAAAGTACCCTTACCACCTGTACTTTGACCGTACATTTAGCCGCTCATACCAAATCCAAAAAAATCCCAAAAATATGTCCAAGAAAGATCTTTTCACGTAGTATTTGAATAAATTTTGAGAGAATTTTTTTGTCAAACATTCTGACCGGGGCGAATTTTGTACAGAACCTCAAAACTCGGTCCTCAGGAGAGGACTGAGAAAAACTCAGTCCTCTCCAGAGGTAGTGGGACAGACGACGAGTTAAATGATTTAGTACCCTGCTGCAAGGTACCAAAGGCTAATCTATCCTGCCAATCTGAATCAGGAGGGACTAAATGGTTCTCTAAACGCTTAAACAATTCTGCTACAGAGTTAGGGTAGGCATGAGAGGCCAAAGACTCACACTGAATGAGGTTAGCAAGCTCAGGAGTAATACAGGTTGTAAGATAGTGAGGAACTAATACAGCATCAGAAAGACGCCATCTATTATGATTCTGCCACGACTCCGTGTTCTGGGTAAGCAACATAATAAAGGTGAAAAACTGTTGAGGGGTAGACTTGACATCCAGCTTGGGAAGATTAGCAAAAAGGGGAAGAGCAGGGGGCTTAGGGGGATTAGAAGAGTCAGTTTTTCCCATAGGGCCACTATCTTCCACTGCTACATAAGCGGGATAGAAGGAAGGAAGAGGAAAAGTCTTGGGTAGGGGTCTAGAAGGGGCCACCGTTTCAGGCTGGTGCCCATAAGAAAAGGGGACAGTATATTGCTCACGAAGAGAGGAATAGGCAAAATGATCATAATTTCTGTCATCTAAGGGCATGGTGCTGAAATCACTATTAACTTCTAAATCAGCCACACGGGTAGGGACCTGGGCTGCCTCATAGGCCGTCTCAGGGTAGGACCAGGAAGCAGGTGGGTAAAAGGGAACTGCACTAGGGCGCCCAGAAGGACCGACAGGGGCAGAGGCACGACCCGTGTTAAGAACAGGCATGGAAGGCACAGGGTGGGAAGGAGGCCTAAAAACATTGTTAGTTAGTGAGGACCTGCTGGAGGGTTGAGCCAAGGTTGCAGGAGGGGCAGGGGCCTGGTTCAGGGTAAGGGAAGGGTCATCACTAAATCTGACCTGCATACGTTGACGTTGTTCATAGGTAGGAGGGGTAAGTGAGGGACGACGGCGACCACCAGCAATAGGAGAAGGAGGTGAGGTACGAAGATTACCTTGAGGAGTGAGATGGTGCACCGTTTCAAGTGAGTCCCGTCGGTTACCACGATTGTTGTTATGGTTGTTAATATTATTATTATTATTACTCATAGTAGGAGTATTGGTAGGTATAGGCGACATGTTACCACCCACTGGATCCATTTTTGTTTAAGTAAATGATCAGAATTCTAACTGAAAGCAACAAGGATAGAGGACAAGGCCTAATTTAAGGCAAGGAAAGAAAAGAAAAAGCTTTTAATGGCTTAAAAGAAGGAAACAATTTAAATCAATCCTTTTTAACAACAGTAATGGATAGGGAACCGAATTCTAAGGTGAGAGGAGTATCTAAGCTAGATGAGGATGCAGCCCTCTTAGGGGGAGAAGAAGGAGGGGTAGCAAAGACTAGAGCTTCTACAGGAGGACGACCATGAGGAATAGGGCGTACATGAAGGCCTAAATCTGTTTGGCTATGATCTATAAGGAACTGCTGAGCTTCTTCGAAGGACATAAATTTCTTGTACCTAATTACGTTGTATACACGATTCTGAACGATCTTCCTAGCGTCGGACCAAGAAAGGAAAATGGAGGACCATTGAGGCGTAATCACTACGTAATATTTAGCTAGACTATTATCGCTAGAAGAATGGGAAGGAGCAGTAAAAGATCGCCGTTGGCTCATGGTAACGCACCTTGTTGTTCTTGAGTAGTCACGATAGGAGTGGAAGGGGTAGGAGTCGACTTAGCTGGGGTATCTGGATCACCGAAATGACGAGGGCGAAAACGGTCCAGCGCTCGTAGTCCTAAAGTCAGCGACCCAGTGAATTTCTGCGAGTGCGGCCGTCTAATGAGCAGCAACACGAAGGAAAAGGTGTAGGTACTGCGACGCTAATCGTCTCCGGACAGTAATACTTCCCTATCTATGACAGGAAACAACCGTAAGCAGGAAAACAAGGCGAAGGACAGGCTAACTACGAAAGGATTTATCCGCTGCGAGCAGGTCTAGCATCTAGGTAGAGCGTGTCCCGAAACGGGCAGCACTACTCTCCTAGCTTGAAGGCGACCCGCCCATTACCTATCAAGGAAGTGTCGGCTTCTTGTTCCTGGACGCGGAAGGGGTCTTGAAAAGGTGTATGTGGCAAGGGATAGTCGTCGCGTTCTCTACCTACTGAAGTTCCTCCGATACCATTGTTACGCCGCGGATATCTACCTCCACCTCTACCTCTAATGGGCCTGATGCTACCTAAACTGGTCAGGCCTCCTCTACTCAACCCTCTGGCGAAAGACGAACGTGACGGAGCTGATCTCAATGCATTAACGTATGTGTTACTATAATACGCCATACAACCATTTATCAAAACCCGTTTACTCCAGGAATAGAGGAAGGAAACACAACTACACTGCCGTGACCCAAGCCTAAATGTGTTAATTCATTTAACACACGCCGAGTGCACACACAAGGGATAGAACGCGCATAAATGGTCACCAACGGTCCAACACGCTCGGGCCGACATGGCCCTCGCCTACAGATGCACGCTGGTCCACTACATCTACTGATGCACGCTGGTCCACTACATTCTACCACAGGATCAGGACCACTAGTAAAGTACGCGGCGCGGCGCCCAACGGCACCCAATGTACCACAGTACTGTTACGAGGACAATAATGTCCCGGTAGGAGCCTAAACGTAAACCTGGGGACAACCGAGGCAAAAGACCTAATTTACGTCCGTAACTACAACGAATTGTTACGCGACGTAACATTGGCGTCCGCAGGAGTTGATGTCGCACGTGCTGCTGGCGACGGGAATGCCGACAGCAGCTCGATTTGTTTGTCAAGGCTGCGTTTTGGTGGCTCCACCCCATGACAGGCCTTAATTGAGCTCTGAGACATCATGGTCAGCGGGCCCCTTGGTCAGCGCGAACCTGGACATCGTATTGGCGCCAACGCCTTTCGGTAGCGATTACCCAGGCTATGGCTGACATCTTGCTCCGCCGCACACGAGCTGACTTTGCAGCGCAGCACGGTTATTAGGCTGTTTTACTTCATTCCGCGGTGTGGATCGAGTGTCCCATGCCGGCTGTAGTTGTCTTGGCATGGTATCTTTTGTTACAGTAGCGTTGGCTTTGTTTATTTTTACGTGGGTGCCTTTATACTCTGATGTTAAAAGTATGATTACTAATACATAATGATGTACCTTGTGCAGAGCTCTGGCGTGATCCTTGCATGCCCGTGTCAGATTACTAGTATTTTCTTTAGGGTTCTTCTTCTTTTCAGGTTTTTAGTTATGTTGCATGCCAATCTCACCTCGATCCGTAATTTATCGTTCTCAATGAATATATAATTATGAGCATCAGAGAGAATTCGATGGGTGTCTCTGCTCCCTTCTTGTTCAATTAAATTAAGGGGAGGGGACACCCCTAAAGGGCACTTTTCTGGAAACCATACCTATGCATGTGCTAAAAATCCAATGATGATTGGGGACCATAAATATGAATAAAAAAAAAATTTCCAGCCACTTGGGGGGGGTACTAGCCCCCACCATACACCGGTAACATGCTAAAAATAGAAAAAGACGCTATTTTAGTCACATTTTTCCTAGGGCAGTGGGCAAACATATTGGGACCAAATCACATATTCCCATATAGTTCCCTGACTTTTGAGAAAGTCTGCCTAATTTTGAGCACAGAATCATCATGTTTAGACACATTGATGGATTTTCCCGCAAAAAGGGTACTTTTTTCCACCAAAAAAAATAAATCAAATCATACACACATGGAATAGTGCCAAATCATATATTCCCAAATACTAGAGGTTGGGGGACATGCAGCCCCAAATTTTCAGGTCATTCTGACAAGCGCAGCCCTAGTTGATGGATATTCCTAGTTTGCCGCCTGTGATGACGCTGATGGAGGTTTTAGCTAGTATTTAACCACACTAACACCCCTTTATACATCCAAGCCAGGTGAAAACTGGCCAAACCACATACTACCATCCTCTGCACATATGGTACCTCCTATGTTCAAGGTTTGACGACGTTCTGACAAGAACTGCCCAAGTTACAACCATTCCAAGACGGCCACCCATGTAGACACTGCAAGGAAATTAGAGTAACCATTCAGCCACACTAGCACCTCCTTCTCCATCAAAGACACCTGCAAACTGACCAAATCACACATAATTAACTCTTGCACGCTGACGGCAACGCATGCTCAATGTGGGGGGTCATTGTGACAAGAACTACCCAAGTTGATGGGTTTCCGATATGACCACCTGACAAGGCGCTAAGGACCACTCAGTAAGTTAGTAACCCCACAGTGCCACTTCATATGCCATCCAACATGCACCAAAACCATGCTGAGTATGTTTACAAAGTACAAAGGGGTGGCCACGCACCTCATACGTCTTCATCATCCCTCCAGCATGGCCAGCCTTGTAAATATGTGCATAGCCTTGACGATGGTAGCCCTAACATGCCTAAGCAGCATTTCCTATGTTCTCCCAGGTTAGAGTGTAAGGTTGATGCAAACCAAGCTAATCAACACAACAACACCTCCTAAACTGTCCTCCCCGGCATGGATGACAAACTGGGGCTATGGAGGGCAAGGAACCAAGTAGGAACATGGTATATATAGCTTGCATGCAGTCATGCATGTCAACCATGGTTGGCTCAGCACATTGTAGTCTTGTCACATCATCATAACAAAGGAAAGCTCAGACAACCATTGGTGCCAGCTATCTACATGCAGCCACACAAATGCAATATCTCCAACATCATCTTCACTATAACACTTCCATCCCTGCACGATAAAATGCAAAGAAACCATTGGCGGCCCTTCAGCGCATGAGCGCTGTGATGCCGCTGCGGCCTGCGAAGAGAGGGTGCGTCACTCTCAAACAACAAGCGTCCATACGCACAACATCCTTGCCAGAACACGTTTTATGAAATGCCCTATACCTTCCCGAAGAGCTATAGGCTGCGACTGAAGCGGCCCTGATCACGACATCAACGAAAACAATATAAAGCTGCCAGGTATTCGACAACACAACGGCAAGCGACGGCGAGCTAGCTGGCAGAAACTGCCCCAAAAGAACGCAAAAAACCTCGAACGATGAGCTCAGAGAAGAAAGCGCTGATAGCAGATAACATTCACGACAAATCTGTACCTTGCCCTCGTAAATCCCTCGCCCAGGCGTGCAACAACAGCCGTTCTTCCATGGACAGGTCAGACACGCACTGCGCAGGTCTGAACAATTACTTACCGATAATGGCCGAAAATCTGGCGAAAAGCACCAGATCGGTTTAGAGTTCGATGCAACCGATATTAATGCCTGCTTCACGGTCAGAACGACGCGATTTTACAGCCGCTATCATGAATTCTGTTTCATTCCGCGCGACCAAAAACTTCAGATTAACCCCCATGCCGATGGCATAAAAAAACAACAGCGATATTGTAAACCAGCTTTTTTCCACCACAAACTAACATCATAAACTCATCGCCTTTTAGATTCGATTAAAATTTTTGCATTTCGCCTGCCCTAGTGTGGTAGTTTCGCCTGAACGCAGTCGCCATGGCCACTTCCGCAAGGGGTGCTTGCACCGTGCACGTGAAATTTGTGACCTTCGGTTCCGGCGCGAATTTTTTGGCGCCAAAAAATTCGGGGGTGTCCCGTCCCCTTAAAATTAAATTATATAACATGACTTCGTTTGGAGATTATGTAGCACGTATTCCCTTGCTGGATGGATGGAGGTGGGCTGGGCGCGCGAAGCCGCGAAAACGGCCTAACGAAGCTACCTGTAAGCTATCTAGCAAAATCCTACTCGCTACTCAGCAAAGCGCCCCTTCCTCCTGGGTGGAGGGGGCTTGCCCGCAGGGGCCGGCGTGTGAGCCTGGACAATCATCTTCCACATCTTCTTGTCCTGCATGGCAGTCCAAGCAATTAAGAGAGAGGGAGTGAATGCGGTGTTCAAACTTAGCTGGGACCACTAGGTCGGCCAGCAGCTGCTGCGTGTAGTCCATATATGGCAGGTTTACCCAGCTTTCTAGGAATGTCCTTGGGGCCAGGCCAGGTCAGGATGTGCCGCCCTGGTTGGCCAAGCCGCTGGGGGCCGGCCGGCCAGACCGAGGGCAATTAATGTCTGTCAGGATATGCCCCAATATGCCTGACAGTATTTTTATTGAGTGTGGCTAGTTTCGGGTATGCCGGAACTTTATGCAACCTTACTATCATATCAGCCTAGTTGTAACCTTTCTATAGAACTTGGTCCCGCCGTATTTGGCCAAGGAATGCAACGTATATAGTGTTCCGGTCGGCAGTTTAGCCGGCGGGACAATTACTGATAGTCGACAGCATTAATTTCCGTGTATTCGATAATTGTACCGTGTGTCGGCGCCTTGGCGCTCCATGTTATCCATGTGTGTTTGTGGTCGTTATTAATGCGTCAAGTCTTGTGTCAACCGTGGGTCAATCGACTCCACATTGTGTCAACGTGTGTCAAGTGCTTGCCGACCAACGGGTTATATGGCGGCGGCACAATGCAAGTGTTTATGTCTCAGGCATCTAAGCAATCATGGTGGCAGCATGAACGCTTATTAATACAAAGTCTAATCAGGGATTCATGCATTATTGTGACGTCTCAGGCAAGTAAGGTTTAAGCCCTAGGTCTATTTCCTGACAATGTCTACCTGACTGGTGCGAGCAAGATGTCCTACGAATGCTATCATCGATCCTACGCTGCCTAATCTCGTCCGAAATGCGAGGCATACCCTGATACAAAGACTCTAATGACCTAAGGGGAAAATTTGCTGGCGATGAATCCCAGGCACTGGCATGCTCTGCTGAGGGACTTTGTGGCCATGAAGGGGCCTGACATGTGCATATAAGTTATAATTACCTTGAAAATACATATAAAAGCTTAACTCATACCACAAGACTGCCATACGTTTCAAAGCGTCACGCACGTGCAGAGACATTTTCTGCCCCGCTGGTTCATACAGGCAAAGCGCCGTTCATGACAGTCGACAGCACAGCAGTGGGCATTGGATCACAGCAACGCAGCAGCCATAGGAGCGTGGTACACACAGAGCACTGTCCCACATATCATATGAAGTCGGAAGGTGGAGGAAAACTTCTTACAAGAGGAAAATCTTATAAAAACACAGAACGACAATTACTAATGCTATGAGTCTTGGATAATGAGCCGCAAAGCCAGGCATGTGCACGTTATGCAACCTGGACGCTGGATGACGACCTGACCCCCCCTTAGCAGCAGCAGCGACGTGACCTGTGGCCTGAATACCTCCGCCACAAGCAGGACCCCCAGAAGCCCAAGGTGTACTGGAGGGGCGGGGACCTGATGATCAACCACAAGATGTGGACGTACGTACGCCCCCAGCGGGCTAGAATAGCTTGTAGCCCTAGCTTGACTTCACTGGTAGTCACTGCCGCCATGGCAGCTATGCTTAGAATGTTTGCTTTAGTAGTTGTGCCACCTTACCTATAGTCACGTGCACCGCTAACGCACGGTACGTATGTACACAACCAGCCATAGCCCTAGCTTAGTCCTTGCATGTACAGCCATGCTACGTCCTGGCTTCGATCAGATAATTTACTTGCCCACGCTCCTTGTTATGATAATATGCTTACATGGGTCTTATTGCACCGGCCACAACAGACTGCCGGATCGTTAGCGTGTCCGTTTAGCTAGCGTGCCTGCATGCAGCTGTGGCATGCCTTTGGCATGAAGGAGACTGGGGGTCTCTGCCCTTTCTCCAGTTGTGCACACACAGGGATCAATTAAAAGCACTTCGGTGCTCCAACTGGAGCACGTGTTTTAATTAATTAATTAATGTAACCGGGTCAATGCCAATAATAAATGAAAATGAGGACAATGTGTTGAACATGACCTTCGGACCATGTGTTGGCACGATCTCCATTTATAGCTCTTCGGCATTTACCTGCATGTGAAAGGACCACATTAGTGTCCACAATAACGTATGTTCCGGCGTCGGCATCTGCTAGCTTTGGCAATTCGTGTTTGCAGGCTTTGCAAAGCACAGACCCGCACCAAATGTCATCACGAAGATAATGCTCTCGAACAGCCTGCAGGGTCGATGTCCAGAAATAAAGCGAAAACCCCGTGCTAGTGCGTGTAAGTGTGGGGAACTTCCGCAATCAACGATTTCATCAGCACCACGCCTTCACCACGTTGGCCACTGACTCTGGCCGCGAAAATTTCGATACCTTGAGCACTTGCCCCTTCTTCGTCTTTTTAGCAAACGCTTTCTAGTGCAGCATCTTCCTTGTCAGCCGTTACGACTAATAGCACGGAATTGCCTTAATTAAGAAACCATACACGCATGCTCCGAACGCCCACTCGGCTAATTACCCAAGACAAATTGGGACAACATTAAAGAATCGGACGTTAGCAAGCGACAGCGTTCATGAAAAGATGAAATTAATAACACTCCGTCCCTGCTCCGTCTGTTAGTTTTTTCGGGGAAATGGGTATATTTTATTAGCCAATTATGGACCAAAGAGGTGAGAGGGGAAATGAGTATCAGCGAATCCTAAATGAAGGTGGTCACACACTGGTGTGAAGGTGACAGGTGAAGGGCTAATAGGGCGCGTTATGTGACCAGGGAAGCCAGTGGACCTGAGTCATGTCGATTGCCGTGGGGCATAATGGTTCGAATACCTTATCAAGCAACGTGCGTGTTTGCAGCTTGCCCGGCCGTACGTTGAAACTCTACGGCGGAGCCAATTTTCGGAAGTGGCTATTCCCAATCATGATTAGTTAGTACGCACGCACTATCTACCTAGTAGTGATACAGTTGTGCTCCCGAGTGGCATCTATCCGCTGGCCGGTAGTCGCCGGCCTGGGCGCCTAGTCAGGTGGGCATCAAAGATTGGTGTCTAGATGCTAGTCGGTGCCTAAGCAAGGTACGGAAGCCAGTGCGCGCCGGGACGGTCAGAGAACCGTCGCCCTCGGTAGCACAGATCCGCTGAGTGCCGGTAGTCTCGGGTTAGAGGCTCGAGCATGCACTATCGGGTAGCCTAACGGTAGTCTCGGGTTAGAGGCTCGAGCATGCCTTATCGGTTAGCGCCGCGCCGCTGAGCTCCTTGCGGCCTGGCCAGCTGCAAGGGCATTCAACTGATACAGTAGGCCCTATACTGGAACATGATGTTACCCCCGTCTCCGTCGGACCTCCCGGCGAGGGAAATCAACTAACTAACTACCTACCTACCTCCTGACCTACCTACCTACCTACCTACCTACCTACCTACCTACCTACCTACCTACCTACCTACCTACCTACCTAGTACCTACCTACCTACCTACCTACCTACCTACCTACCTACCTACCTACCTACCTACCTACCTACCTACCTACCTACCTACCTACCTACCTACCTACCTACCTACCTACCTACCTACCTACCTACCTACCTACCTATACCTACCTACCTACCTACCTACCTACCTACCTACCTACCTACCTACCTACCTACCTACCTACCTACCTACCTACCTACCTACCTACCTACCTACCTACCTACCTACCTACCTACCTACCTACCTACCTACCTACCTACCTACCTACCTACCTACGTCCTACCTACCTACCTACCTACCTACCTACCTACCTACCTACCTACCTACCTACCTACCTACCTACCTACCTACCTACCTACCTACCTACCTACCTACCTACCTACCTACCTACCTACTACCTACCTACTACCTACCTACCTACCTACCTACCTCACCTACCTACCTACCTACCTACCTACCTACCTACCTACCTACCTACCTACCTACCTACCTACCTACCTACCTACCTACCTACCTACCTACCTACCTATACCTACCTACCTACCTACCTACCTACCTACCTACCTACCTACCTACCTACCTACCTACCTACCTACCTACCTACCTACCTACCTACCTACCTACCTACCTATCAAGTTCTAACTAGCTAACTAGCTAACTAGCTAACTAACTATACTAACTAACTACTAACTAAACAACCCCCGTGGCTCTACCGAACTACTAAGTAGATGCCCTTCGATTAAAACGCACAAATCGTGACTGATGCAAGCTAACGTGCCGACGCACAATTGATTCTTGCCCGGCCCCCTAAAATTAAATAAATTAAATTATAACATGCCTCCGTTGGGAGATCATGTAGCACATATTCCATGATGGATGGGTGGGGTGGAGGAAGCCGCGGAATCGAACTAACCTAACTCTAAGCTATCTAGTCTAAAAAATCCTAACTACACTACTCATCAAAACGCCTCCTCTTGGGGGGAGGTGGCTTGCCCACAGCTAGGGTCGGGGCGTGTGAGCCTTGACAATCTTCTGCCACCGCGTCTTGTCCTGCATGGCAGTCCAGAGACGGGAGAGAGAGTGGATGCGGTTCTCAAACCGGGCTGGGACCACTAGGTCGTCCAGCAACATCTGGATGTAGTTCGTGACAGGTTTCCCTACCCCGTTTTGGGAATGCCCTTCAGTTGGGGCCAGGCCAGGTCAGAATGTGTCGCCCTGGCTGGCCAAGCCGCTGGGGGCCGGCCAGACCAAGGGCGGTGTCGACCTAGCTGGTGCGAGCAAGGTGTCCTACAAATTAATGCTATCCTACGCTGCCTAATCTCGTCCGAAATACGAGGCATACCATGATACAAAGACTCTGATGACGGGCGCTCGGAAAACCAGTGAACAGGCATACGCAATACACAATCGTACGGGGCCCATGGGTATTGGGTATAATACGCTCGTACGGGGTATTATACGCAAATCGTACGGTGACTCTTGAAAATGCTGTTTTTTTAGTGGTTCAGGGGGTTCCTCAACGTTCTGACCAATCAGGCATGTTTTCTTTGTGTTCTTGCAATGCACCACATGCCTATATGTGACACATCATCTCATGACATTGGCATTACCGCTGCTGCTTACAAGTACAAGCATTGTCCTGTTTAATTGTTAAGTCTATTAAAAGCACACCATAACAAAAACTTGAGCCACGAGCCACGAGGTAGCCATGGCTGACGGCGGAGCTCATAACTTTCACGTTTGAGCACCGAATTTAGCTGTGAATATCACTATCGCTTTGTCTTTCTAAGACGCACATGCTGATATAATTTTCCGAATCTACAACGCAATATATGACGAGCAAATGCCCCTTGACGCAACGCAGTTTGGCGGATGCGCTCGCCCATGAAAATGCGGCAGCTGCGGCTGCAGCTTTGCCAGCTCCGGCAGGCAGCGGTGACACTAGTCGTGCACTGGTGGTCGCCCAGCAACCTCCCGGGCTCAATGAGTTAACGCCAAGCGCATTGGCGTGATCCTGATTCGGCATATCTCTGCGATTCCAGCGGCACCGGAACGAGTTCATTCCGACAAGTATCAAGAAAGTTATGGCGTTCCGACTTCCCGGTCGCGCGCGAGCGCGAGCCGGCTGTTCTTCTAAGTCGGACGTGAATATTTGCCGACGACATATGGGGTCGACAGTAATTCCTGGGCTGACAGGAATTAGGTGCTGTACCTACGACGGTATTGGATTAATACGTCGTACGCAGGAAATAGGAACCTTAACCTGTGGTCTGTTGGTACCGCAGGCTTAGTCCTGGACTTCTAGGTGCAGATGCAATAGTCACTGTGGACTGTGCTCTGTGGTCATTGTGCCTGTATGGCAGACCTACTGTATAGGAGTTGAGCGCTGTACAGGTAGTGAATACTGTACCGGGGGTGTTATTACTGAGCAGGCCTCCTAGGCTGCTCAGGACTAGCAAGCACACTGCACAAGTATATAAACAATAGGCCAGTGCCAAATGGGCATCTCTTGCGAGCCCGCCTCACGTGTTGTGCCTTGACTTGGCAAGCGCGTGTACAAGCCTCAAGTGTGTGAGCGCTGTAACATTATCCGATTTTAACATTAAGCTCCGTTTCCAACCATATCACACATTGCTGCATTGCAACCATATCCTTCACATTGCGTGTGATAAGAACGTTAACTCAAATTACAACCAGTCTCAGCGGAACGGCCAGGAGGGTCGTTGCCGGTTGCGGTGTGCAGCGTTGACGACGCGAGGAGCTCGTCTGGTGGTGAATGGTGCAGGAGGAACAACGGCAGCAGGATTTCCGGTTTTGGCAGTCTGCTGGGGGTTCGATTTCTCCTGAATTACGTCGTGTCGTTCGGGATCTATCTTTATTGCTTGCAGATCGTCCGCCTGTAAATCGCAGCTTCGTGCAATTCGTCGACGACCAGGTCGAAGATTGGGAGCGAATTCTGCGACACGTACAAACCATCGTCATTCCGGAGCACCGGAGCATCGACGACCTCGAGCAGGAGCTTCACGGGTTGGTCGGCATCCAGACGGTGATTACAGCAGTAGCTGAGCGAGTGCGGACGGAGTTGGCGGCAAGGCGAGGCGAGGTTGCGGAAGCAGCTGGCGCAGGGCGACACGAGTTTGTACCGACAGTAGCAGGCGCGGGAGTACCACGTGCTTTCGCAGGCGGCATCGGCGACGAGGGTGTTGCAGCGGGGCCAGTTAGGCGTGAACGACGCGGAGCGGAGCACTACAGGCGGCTTGCAGAGGTCGGGGCGACAGCGGAAGCCATCGCCGGAGGACAGCGCGCGACAAGAGTCGGCAGGTTTCCAGAGCGAGTAAGAGTTCCTTTTCAGGAGCTGCCCCCGCCCCTTCGCGTTCGTGTGACGCGTTGGGAAGAGTTTGCACCTCTTGGGTACGATAGTGACCTTGAGGAGGGAGCAGGGGGTGTCGCTGGGCTAGGCGACGAGACACTTGGTGACCACGAGGTGCCAAGATACAATCCGCGGGGTGCCAACGACGGGTTGTCACCTGTCTACTATACCAACGGTGACGATTCAGTCATCGCGGGCCGACAGCGGGTCGACGACGGCGCAGCAGGTAGCAGGGTACCAGAGCTGATTGTGGTGAGCGACGGCGACAGCGACAAGGAGAACCAGGACGCGCATGGGGCCAGCCGTGGTGGTCTTGCCTGAGTGGTAACACTTGGCACTTTCCTTTCTTGTTCAGTAGCTTATATTGCTTTAATTGCTGCTTGGCCACTTGGCTGGCTGTAGCAGATCTGAACAGAGGCCATCATGGAAGATGGAGCTATCAACCAACAAGCGGGCTTTATGGGCTTCGGGCGGCGCGGCGCTGGGATGGATGGACGAGATGGACGCGATGGACGCGGTGGACGCGATGGACGCGGGGACGGCCAAGCGCTGGGAGACCAGGCTGATGTGCCAGATAATCAGAGCCAAGGATCGCAGGGCGGGCAGCACGCGCCAGCCGCAGATCAAGCGGCGCCTAAGCGACCAACCGTTGCTGAGGGGTACGCGGTGCTAGGCCAGTTTCAGTCCATCAAGGACAATTGGCAGCCCCGGGATGCTGAGAGGATGTTAGAGGACATGAACTTGTACACGGAGATATACAACGGTGACAAGCTTCGCATCCTGGCGTCTAGTGCCTACATACGGCAGTCGGCGAGGCGGCTGTTCAAGTTTGTTCGGGAGCGACATGCGGCGGGGGACACCTGGACGGCGTTTATGACGCGACTCAGGTCGTTCCTGAGTGACAAGAGGACCATAGATGGGTCCCACCTGAAGCAAGAATACCTGGACTACAAGCCCATCAAGGGGCAACTAGTGGTCCACGCCTTTGAAGACTTCGTCAAGCTGAGGGAGGACGCCATGGCCAAGGGCTTCTTCGTCGCAGATCGGATGGCCATGGGCGACTTTCTCAAGTCGCTGCAGCTGGATCCGGTCACCATGGATAATGTGACCATCCACATGCGACAGGTCCATGGCTGGGCAGCCATGACGGACCAGTTGTATGAGTGTTTCAGCGGCAAGTACGTGGGTGGTAAGCGCCCTCGTCAGGGTGATGAGGAGGCCACTGAACCCACGGTTAAGTCCATGAGGGGATCGGGCCACGGGGGCCCAGCGCCCTCGAGAGGGCCTGAGACCTCTTCAAGGGGTCGAGGAAGGTCCAGGAGGGGGCGTGACAGAAGGGCTGGACGGGGGACCCCGCCGAAGTCGGGACATCCACAGTCCCAGTTTGACTTCAAGAGGGTGGGTGGTCCTCCCAAGGCTGGGCCCAGCAGTGGGACCTCACGGGACATCAGTCAGGTGGAATGTTATTTCTGCCAGGGGAAGGGTCACTTCAGGAATGAGTGTCCCTCGTACCTGAGGCAGGAAGGTCAGAGCAAGCCAGCTCAGGGTGGCAGCAAGGACAAGGCTGGTCCATCCCAGGACAAGGGCAAGGGCAAGGCTGCTGATCATTGACTTGAGCCTGCACACATCCCTGAACCCTGGAAGTTATGCAACACAAAGCTTGGAATGCTTGGGCACTGCCAAATGGCGTGTGTGTGCGTGAACGACGAGACACCTTGGCATTAGGATAATGTGGCACATATACTGCTGGCCAGCCGTCAACTATGGCTGGCCAGACTTTGCGTAAGTTAAACTAACTTACTGATCCTGGACGGACTAACCTATCAGTTACAACCTGATCTAGTCAGTCCTAACATGACAACTACAGTCCCGGTACTGAGGTACCGGCTCATCACATACTGAGTACAGCCACGTGTCCATGCCACGACTACTCTAGTCCAGCACCGTCCCAGTACCCAATTGGGCGCCGGCGGTGCTGGCACGTGTCCACTTAGGCTACAGGCGGGAGACTTAGACTAACTCCCACTTTAAGTTTTCTTTGGGTTTCAACAGAAACACACATAGCCATCAAATGGACGCAGCCATTCCCAATGCCTAAAAAAACTGTCAGATAACCTACTAGGACCCAAAGGTCACCTCACACATGTACAAGAGATGCATTAAAAAGGCCCCATGTCTCAAGCATGGTTTCTTAACTGAGTGAGATGGGTGCTCCAGGCCCCAGCATGTCATGGTCATCCAAACAAGTGTCTCACAAAATTTTATTCAATAAATAACACATTCATCATGTCCCAACTTTCTAGACCAGTGCTTCTCACTGTCAGAAAACTACCCAGCTGCCACTGCAGCCTTTCAGCTGCAGTATTAGGCAGGGGGTCATGGGCTAACATGTACAATGTGCCAGTCACTTCAGACTGTAACCAGGGTTCATCAACCCATACAAGACCTGGTATTGTGGTCCTGCTGCTTGTGGCACCTTGGTCAGTGCATCTGCAGCATTGTCTTTGTCCCTGACGTGGGCTTTAGACTCCAGGTACTTGCATTCCTGTTTTAGCACAATCCAATCCAGGTCCGAGTGTACAGCCAAAGGATTGGCAAGGAAAGAGATGATAGATTGAGAGTCAGTCAGCAAATGTGCTTTCACTCCTGCAGAGCTACCAGCCTGGTGTTGAAGCCAGACCAGCAAGTGATTGAGATACCTTGCATGCAAGACAGAAGATACCACAGCCCTGCATTCAGCTACATTGCTACTCACAGCTTTCCTCTTGTGCAATCTACTGAACCAGGAGACTAGTGACTTCTTCCCACCTTGGTTATGCAGGAAAAACAATCCAGCCTCTCTGGCTTGAACCTTGGTAACTACCCTGGACTCCATTGAACTATCCATCATGCACGTGATGTGAATGGGAGTAAACAGGTCCAGTGAGTGAAGCATCAAAGGTGGACCATCATGCAACAACTGCTTGATTGCCCGTGCTCCTACCTCCTGTAGTACCTCATCATCTACCCTGCTCACAAAAGCCAGGTGGGGTGCACATGTAGCACATAGCCAACCAAGCTTGCCTCTAATGGTAGGGCACATGTCAGGGGTGATGTGAACAGGCAGGACATCCAGACAAGACTTAATGTATTCAGCAGAGGCCTGCATGGAACAAACCCAGCTGCCCTGCTGCTGCAGCAACTCAAGCATCATGCCACAGAACTTGACTGGCTCCTTGCCCAGCTCTAGCTGCTTGCCAATCTCAAAACTGGCAGACACCTGAGCTATGAAAGCATCCACTGCAGCTCTAGGACCTGAGATTAACTGATCATCCCCATGCCAGACAAACATCATCATTCCATCAGGGTGTGGGATGACAAACAGGCAAGGGTCAATGTCATCATAGGTGGCCCCTAGCTTCATGAATACCTCCTGTGCAGACAGCCTAAAAATTTTTGGAGCTGACTGCAACCCTTCAACCCCCAGGTTTGGCCTCAACAAGGGTTGAACAATATCCCTGTGCCACACCTTAGGAGTATTCACCACGTATACCTGACCTCTCCAGACCTGCTGTGCTATGGCAGGGTCCCCCTTTAGAAAGGCTCTTTTGATATCTGTGGCTTTACACACATAATCCTTCCCTGTATTAAGCTGATGCAAAAACAAGGAAAGCAACACCTTGAGAGACGTTTGCTGAATACCAGGAGTATAAAGCTCAGCCTCTGTCAGCTCTGTAGAGCCCCTGAACTCAGTAACACATGGCCTAGCATGGAAAATGGGTGGTCCCCCATCAGCCTGAGGTTTATGCTTGCACACAAACTTTAACCTTAGCTTCTTGGCCCCAGCTGGCATAGCATCAAGAGGAGTCACAGGTGGTGTGTGTGTGGGACTACGTGCATCTGGAACAACCCACTCCTCCCTGGCTTTGGTAAAAGCCTCAAGCCACTTAAGAAACCCAATCTGCGTCTGGCAGTCCCGTACAATATCATCATAGGACAGGGGAGACATGGATGCAACATCCCATCTACCAAGCCCAAACGCTGAAGGGTGTAGCTTTTGAGAGTGTATGAGGTCCTCCACACACGGTTCCTGACCTGGGAGGTACTTGGGCTTAACTGCATTGATGGCAGCATCCAACCCAGTGCTAATCTGGCTCAAAGGGATTTTAAAATGATCTAGAGGCACCTGTCCTACCCCTGCCACACTCAACCTCCCAGCTGAGATGACAACACCAGGGTAAGATACAAAAGGTTCCCCTAACAGGGCATTCCCTGAGTAGCCCTCAACCACCTGAAATGGAGTGGGCATACCCAAGATTTGAATGCTCACCTGACCTTTGACCTGCATTTTGGTTTTGCCTGAAAAATCTGACACTCTAGCCCATGGTGAGGCCTTCATTTTCAGACCAGATACAGCTTCTGCACTGATGATACTCACCTGTGCTTGGGTGTCTACAGCCAAAATACTAGGATCTTGACCTGCATCCCCTACAGCATTGACCTGTGCTGTACCTGTTGCCACAACTGCTTTAGTGTTGTGTGCCTTGTGCAAGGCCTTAAGAATCTCAGCAAATGACTTCCTGGGAACGACAGGATCTGCTCTTTTTGTGACTCCTCCAGGTGTGAGGGAGGTGCTACCTGCTGCTCACCCTGTGCACCGTCCTCCTGCCCAGGTGGACTATTGGGTTGTAGTGGGGCTGCACTACTGAGGAACACAGGAGCTTCTACTGTGGTGCTAGTGCTTGCATCAATGACGTCCTTAGCCAATTCATTGGGTGAGATCAATCCACCAGACTCCTGCTCTGAATCCATGTCCAAGAATTCTACCCCTGACACGTCTGCCAGTGGTGGGTAATAAAGCTTGAGTCTATGCTTGCTGACCACACGCTCTCTGTCATGTTGTATAGTGACTGCAGTCCCTTCTTCATGAATTTTGGTGACTACAGCTGGACCGTGCCATCTGGCAGAGTGTGCTCTTCCTCTGTCACCCTCTCTGAAAAATAACACATGGTCCCCCACTTCAAACACAGGCCTGGCATTGTTTTTGTCTTTCTTTGCCAGCAACTTGGCTAAGTGCTGCCTTTGTGTGTTGTAGTGAGTGTGTACCTCTGAAGCATAGCTGCCTGACTGAAGGCCAGTTGGGGTGATTTCCCCAAAAGGTGAGGACATTATTGGTTTGGCGTTTAGCTGGGTAGTCACCCCTGCTGCCCAAGATGCCCTGTCAGCATAGCTACCAGAGTCAGCCAACCTGGATGGCATTTTTCTTATCACATCCCTGATGGCTCTCATGGTACGTTCTACCAACCCCTGACGTTCATGATCTTGAGCCCCAGACACTTCTATCTTGGGCAGGTCATTCCTGTCCTGGATGCAGAGAAACTGCTGATCCAGCATTACTTTTTCAATGGGGTGAAAACGTGCCAAGGCTATCTGTAAAGCTCTGTGCAGCTGCTCTTTATCCATCCCAGGCAGGGGCTCCACTACCACAAACCTTGACCAGGCATCCTTTATGACTAGGTAGTATACCGTGTCCTTCACCACGTGTATAACATCCCCAACCAGTTTGCCTCTAGCCAGTGGTGGTGTGGCCACATGCCATTTTCTGGGCTTAGGAGCATATAGCTGACATTGCTCACAGTGCTTACGTACGTGCCTGCACATCTGTTCCAGATCATGGCCTTGTATTTTATTGGCTAGCCTTTCAGCCACAGCCTCATGGCCCATAACCTTGTGCAGTTGCTCTGCTAGAGCACCATACGTGATTACCTTTTCTGCTGCTGCACTAAGGGAAGCTATGGTGGGGTCACGCATCATGTGTGACAGTGTCATGTCATATGCCACTTCCCAATCCACATCATCACACTCAGGCAACACTTGGCAGACAGAAGGTAACAGGAAACCATTTGTGAAAAATGGTGAGGGTAGCTTACAGGTGTCACCCTGGTCTGCCGCCCCCGCGCGGTTGTAGCGCCCTGGCGTGGTCTTGTTGTGCCTGGGTGCCGTGCAGCGCGCTCCTGCTGCAATGGGGTGACGTGTTTTCCAGCATCCAGGACAAACATCAACGTCAGAACCATAGTCGGGTTTGCCTTTCCAGCAGTCATCTTTTAGGTGCCCCTTACAAAGGCACCTAGTGCAATGCTTGGTGGGGTCATGAGGCAACCTCTTGTCCCCCCCTGCTGGCTTAGCACCCCCTGGCTTGCTAGCTCCCCCACTTTGTTTTCTGTTTTTATTGTTATTGTTCTTTCCCCCCCCTTGTTTCCACCTCCCCCACTTTTGTTGTTTTTGTTTTTATCCCCCCCATTACCGCCTTTACCTGGGCTACCAGCGACTGCATCTGCTTCTTGGAGAGCCCCGTACCTGAGGCTTCCTCCCCCTTTACCTGCTTCACCTTTCCCTCCTTGGCTGCAGCAGCAAACGGCTCTAGGCATTGCTGCACATAGGCCATTGCCTTCCTAAAGTCCTCCCACTTATCCTTAGACCTGCCAGGATTACTGACAGGGTGGTGGGGTCCAGTTCTGCCTTTTGTAGCCATAGGTGTACTAGGTACTTGGCATTGAGCTTCTTCAGCTCCTCATCTCCCTCTATGTACATGACATATTTTTTGTTGTCACTCACATAGTCACGCTTATTGACCTTATAGGCCTCTATCCACTGGAAGCCCTTAAGCACTTCTAAGTGCTCCCCCGTGGTAACAAGTGCCCTAAGATCAACCATGAACTGCGCCCACAACACATTTTCTGCCACGTCTACCCCGCTGCTGGCACGCTTTTGGTACAATTGTACCAACTGCTGGATAGGCTTGGCAGATTGATGGATGGGTGTGGACGCACGTAGAGAGGCAAACCAATCACGGACATTGTCGCTAGCATATGCATGTGACAACTTAAACAACCACTCCCTAGCTTCGTCCTGGGTGTGGCCCTCTGGCAAACCCGGAAACACTAGCTTGTCCTCTTTCTTTTTTGGATCAAACCTGGGCCTGTTCAAGGCCATATTGGAGGTTGTGGTCGTTCCTGCTGGTTGTGGCTGCTGCTGCTGCTGCTGTTGTTGTTGCTGCTGCTGCTGCTGCCGCTCCCCGCCCTCGTGCCGTGTTGGTGCAGACTCCTGGGTGCCATGTCCACCCCTGCCCTGGTTGCCCCCCCTCTCCCCGTCATCCTCCCCCTCGTCCCTCTCGTCCCTCCTGCGTTTTTGCTGTGGCTGGCACGCCTCCTCCGGTGCCCTGCGTTTTGTTGGCTTCAGCGAGGCCACCAGCCTCGCCACCGTGTCTGCTAGGCGGCCATGCTCGCCCGGGGTGAGCTCCCGCCCCTCGTCCAGCATCTGCTGGGCCAGTGGAGTTGCCTCCGGATGTCCTCCCGGTGGACAAGGTCGCTGGACCGGGTTCGCCCCGGTGCGTCACCCTGGTCCTTGCCGCTGTGCCGTCTCGGTTTGAGATGGTATGCGTTGGCTGCGACAAAAAATGGTAGAGTTGTTCGGTAGAAATGCGTTCATCCGGCATCAAACCAAATTCAGCTCTTACCGCCTCCCCCATGCATCCCCTCACCGCAGCCTTCTTGATGTTCTTCGACATACGGCGTCGCTGCTTCAGCATACGCCTCTCCAGGCGACCTACGCTTGCCTCCCAGGCGGCCAGATGCCTGCGGTAGCGCTCCTCGGCTTCCCGACGAGCCGGCCCCTGCAAAGGTGCTATCTCCGCGACCTTCCGGTATTTCCAGCTCTTCAGGTCGCGGGTGAGACGCTCACACCTCACCTTGGTGTGAGACATCTTCACCCGAATCCTGGCCGCGAGCGCCTCCGCCCTGTCACGCTCTTGCTGCTCGCGCAGCTTCCTCTGCGCGATCACGTTCCGCCTCCGCTGCTTCTTCTCCCTCTCCGCCTTGAAGACCGCGAGCCTCCTCTGAGCCTCCTTCTCTCGCGCCTGCATAGCCGGCGTCATCTCCACCAGGTCGTCCGCTTCGGACGCCGACGGACCCGTCAAAGAATACTCCGACTCCTGCAGCACTCCATCAATCTCCCTCGGGATCGTTGCCGACCGTCGAAGGCGCTGGAAACACGCCAGGTCCGCCCTCCGCACCACTTCATGGGTCGGCGACGCTGACCTCGGCGACGCTGACCTCCTCATCAATGCCGCGCGGACCTGGCAGCATCCTCCATTTGTTGGGCGCGCTCACGTGCGCGCACTGCCAACCTCCGCTCTTCTGCGGACTCCTGCTCCTGCAGGCTCTGCGCCATGCAGCATCTGCTGCCACCTGCGCACTGCGCGCCTCGTCTGCCGACGATGGCTGCAGTCCAAACAAACCCAGCGAGCTGGTTTCCGACACGCTGTCGGACTCCCCACTCTCCTCCTCCTCCGACTCGGGCCCCGCCCCCGCACCACGTGGTGCATATGGTGGTCCCCTCGGACGCACCACCGGGGTCGACCCCCGCGCCCTACGCATCAGGGGAACGCGCACCACGACGTTCTCCACAACGTCACGGTACGTCGGGTCGGCTGCCTCCATCGCCGCATCCTCAGGATGCATGGGATCCTGAGCATCCCGGTTCTCGTAATCCTGGCGCATACTCTCCAGGATCGAGTCCGACGTCCCCGAGTCATCGGACATCGGGGACGACGACGACTGGTACCTCGTCACCGACGGCGACTCCTCCTCCGAGGAAGTCGCGCCCACAAGGGCCTTTCCCTTGTTGTTCTTGGGAGCCATTAGTTCAAAAAGATGGGTAAAAAAATGGAAATGGGTGTTTGCGAACTGTACGTTTCGCACGCTCGTCGTTTTGTCGTGTATGTTTTTGGAGTTTTTAATGCAAGTTATGCAACACAAAGCTTGGAATGCTTGGGCACTGCCAAATGGCGTGTGTGTGCGTGAACGACGAGACACCTTGGCATTAGGATAATGTGGCACATATACTGCTGGCCAGCCGTCAACGATGGCTGGCCAGACTTTGCGTAAGTTAAACTAACTTACTGATCCTGGACGGACTAACCTATCAGTTACAACCTGATCTAGTCAGTCCTAACATGACAACTACAGTCCCGGTACTGAGGTACCGGCTCATCACATACTGAGTACAGCCACGTGTCCATGCCACGACTGCTCTAGTCCAGCACCGTCCCAGTACCCAATTGGGCGCCGGCGGTGCTGGCACGTGTCCACTTAGGCTACAGGCGGGAGACTTAGACTAACTCTGGAGGGTGCCCCAGGGGTGTGTAATGAAGCTGCTAGTGACAGCAGTGAGGGGCAGCCCCATGCTCTAGTGAAAGAGCCTATTGGACACGATGGGGCAAGCTTGGTTACCACAGAGAGTATGCCAGCTGTAGCTGCAGTAGTTACTCGCCAACGTGCCCGCCATGGCGGTGCTGAGCCTGAGGTAGGACCTGGTGATGTGGACCCAGGTGGATCTCAGAAGCATTCTGACCGTGCAGGACTGACACAGGATGGTCAGGATGAGGATAGGGCTGGAGACAGTCTGACAGGCACGACCCTGGTGCCTCCTGTACATAAGGGATCTGTACATACCTTGAGTGCTAATAATGGCAATAAAAGGTTTTCTCTCTTGTATGACATTGCCTCAAGGTTGCATACCATGTTTGGCCATGCAGCTCAGTCTTTGCAAGTTGCTAGACGGCTGGGAGGAAGTGAGTTGTACTCCATCTGCCAACAGGTTGCTCAAGCTTGCAAGTGCAGGCTAGTTGCTAGAAAGCCCAAGCAGTCTCATGCCAGGACTCCTATTTTGCAGCCAGGCCATGTGCAGGTAGATATTCAGAGAATCAGGGGTTTGAAGCTGCTGGTGGCAGTGGACAGATATACCAAGTACAAGACCCTAGAGATCCTGCCTGACATGGAGAAGCCTACATTGATTGCTGCTCTGAAGTTGACAAGGAGCAGGTACCCTGGGTTGGAGTTGTTGCAGTGTGACATTCAGTTTGAGTGCTGTGAGAACCTGCCAGAGTTTCCAGAGTTGCTGATTACACCCAGGGAGAGCCACGGCCAGCAAGGGGTGGTGGAGAGAGCCATCCAAGAGATCAAGACTGTGCTGCTGGTGGAGAGGATTCCAAGGACGTCATCTGCCATTGTGACATCTGCATGGCTACGTTCTGTGGAGGACAGGCTGAACCTGAGGACTCCCATGTTCTTTGGTGACATTGCCATCAATCCTCTTATGCTGCATACCAGGATGCTGACAGCTGATGCTGAGCAGGCATGGAAGGAGAAGCTAGAGGCCAAGTTCCTCAAGCTGAGGCAGAAAGACAAGGGCTGGAGTGTCCTATAACCTAACGTTGGACAACAGGTTGTTGTGTGGAAGGAACCAAGCTTTCCAGGGAAACGTGGCAGCTGGCATGATGGGGTGGTGACCCGAGTAGAAGCCGCTGGCCATAAGTGCTGGGTGGCCATTAATGGCTCCCAAGCAGTGCACCGTCTGTCCTGGTCAAAGATCCGTCCCCGGGGAGGTAATCAAGGAGGCCTCTTCCAGGTGCCCGCTGGTGTACAAGGCGGGGGTGACGTGGAGCTTCCTGATCAGGGTGCTACAGCTGTATCGAGCCCTCAGGGTGACCCTGGCCCGGCCCCTGGGGTACCTTCACATACGGTGGTTGGGCAAGCAGGCGGACAGGCTGCACCTCCGGAACGGCCCGACACCAGGCCTAGGGGTGTGCGTCTATCAGATATTGTACAGGCTTTGCAAAGAGCCAAGAAGGAGCCTAAGGTGTCCAAGCTTGTCCAGTTGGATGAACCTGAGGTAGCTGCCATGGAGATAGATACCAATGCACAGGTTTCTGTCATGGGACCTCAGCATACAGGAGAACTGCTGGTCGGAGAACCAAGTTGCCCCTGGGTGTCTGATTTCAGTGGTAGGACGCATCTAAGGGTGTTGGGAGAGGTTACTGCCCCTGTCATGGGTGTGGATGTGACCTTCCTTGTCCTAGAGGACTATGATGGCCCTGTGATTTTGGGTCAGAATTTTCTGGGCAATCCTGGGATTTCTATCAGAGCTACAGCTCTGAGAAGAGATGGCTGGGGGATGATTCCCCTAGAAAATTTCAGGACAACATTTCCAGTCAGGTGCAGGGCCAAGCCAGTCAAGGGTGTAAAATGGGACGAAGGGGAGGTGCCCCCAGCGGCCAGTTTGGTGATTCCAGCTGTGTTGCACCCCAGCAGTATTGGCATAACTCACAGGAGCCTTGCTGCACACTCTCCTTTGACATATGACCAGCTGGTCCAAGAGATGAGCTCGCCTACTTTGTTTGAGGCTTGGAAGCTCGCCTTCTCCAAGGCACTGGAGGAGTGGTTGCAGTTTGAGTGTGCTGCACCAACAGACAGACGTCCCCCAGCATCAAGGAAGCTTGCTTTGAGATTTGTGCTGAAGAGGAAGGTTGTGGATGAGGTATCAGTGCCCCATGTCAGGCCTGTCCTGAATGAGTATCACGGCACGGGGAGTCTGCCAGGAGAGGAGCTATACACGCCAGGGATGCTACACGACACATGGAGAATTTTGCTATATGTCTCTACGTGGGGTTGCTGAACAGGGGAGCAGCTATGTCATCAGTGCTGCTGGACTTCAAGAGGGCATTTTTAAAATCTGATCCAGAAGTGGCCAGGAGGGTGTGGAAGCAGGATGAGCCTTACTGTGTTGAGGTGCCTGCCATCTGGAAGCTGGAGCTGCATCAACAATTCCTGGTTATTCTGAAGGGCCTGGAAGGACTCAGGTCGAGCCCAATCATCTGGAGACTCACGCTGCAGGAAGCTCTGATCAGTGAGTGTGGCTTGAGAGTGTCTTCAGTTGATCCCTGTTTGCTGCTGGCCCAATGGGAGGGTCTGCCAGTGTATGCTAGTTTGCATGGAGATGATCTGCATTTGCTAGCCCCACGACCTGGCTGAAGAAGTTTATTCCTGTCATCAGTGGCAAGTTTTCACTGGGCAAGGAGCTGTGGCAGGAGCCCAACAAGCCTGTAGTGTTCTGTGGAATGCAGGCTACCCTGTTCAGGAGGGACGGGGAGTGGAGTATCAGGCTTCAGGCTGGAGGAGATTATAAACAGACCATTGTGAAGGCCTTGCCAGAGAAGATCACCCAGGCTGCAGGACCTGAGTTGAGAGGCATGTGGGCCTGGTTTGCCAGCATCTGTGGTCCGTCTTTGATGGTCCATAGCAGAATGCCTGATGAGGTGCTTGAGGATGAGAAGCCTCGAGTCATAGCCCGGTTGGTGGAGAGTACCCCTGATCTGATTTTGTCTGGGATTGACTTTACCCAGCCTATCACCTTGGAGATCTTTGTTGACAGTTCCATGGATGCTCGCCAGGTTACCAAGGTCAGGGGGAGATCTGCTGCTCTGTTTGCTTTTTATCAGAGCAGGGCAAGTTTGTTCAGCTGGTACAGCAGACTGCAGAAGAGGGTCTGTATCAGTTCAGATGTGGCAGAATGCAGGGCCATATGCGAGGGGATCCAGTCCAGCCTGTACATAAAGGAGTTAATGCTGGAGCTGGCTTCAGTTACCCCTTGGACCTTGCAGATGGAGACGTTGTTGCTAACAGACAGCATGGGTATGGTCCAGTTTGTTCACAAGCAGCTGGCCAGGAGCCGGGACCTGGATTATTTGTTGCTGAAGGAGTTGGCCAGTTTGGTTGACTTGAAGCATATCCCTGGCGGGGAGAACCCTGCTGATGCATTGACAAAGCTGCCACACAAGGCCCCAGCCCAGTACAATGTACTGAGGAAGCTCATGAATGCTGACTGTCAAGTCGGTCTATCTGCCTAAAAGCTGAGAGCTGGGTGCTTAAGTCTCTGGATATCAGGCTGGGAGCTTGATTGTACATAATCCTGAGCACACCTTGAGGGGTGAGACATGTCTCTGGTGTGGGAATGTCTGACATTGTCTCTGATGGAGAGATGTCTATCTGGGGTTTTCATCTCAGTCTGAGGTTTCCCCAGATCTGTGGTTTGTGGGCGGGGTTCGATTCCCTGGTGCCGTCTTAAGGCGGAGTTTCACGGACTGGCTGACCCATCCACCATGCTGGTGAGGTGGCGACAGGTCCCCTGATTTTCCACGGTTGGAACGAGTATGGGAGCTTGTGTTTTGCATGTGCTTCGCGTAGATGTTGTGTCTGGTTCGATAAGGGGCAGCAGACCGGCGCCGACTCCCGTCTGGGGTCAGCAATGTTTTCTGATGAGCTGTTGTGGGTGATCTGTGGGGTTTCGCCTAAGGTCCTGAAGGTTGTACATACTTCTCAAGTTCTTAGCTGAACACCTATGGGCTGCCACAGTTGGCCAACCTCTTGTACATGGGTAACACAACGAGCTTCCCGTGAAGGGATAGGGACTCATTGTAATTTGTTTGTGCTCCTGAGCCAGTATGGGTGCTATGTACATATAATAAGGAATCCAAGCTGACTGTCATGCCCAGCGGGTTGTGACTTGTAGTCGGGGAGGATGTCCAGTACCCATTGTGTGTGTTTGTATGTAGACTTGTGTGAGCTGCTACAGCTCAAGAAAAGAAA
The DNA here is from genome assembly GCA_009746045.1 of Mesostigma viride. NCBI lineage: Eukaryota > Viridiplantae > Streptophyta > Mesostigmatophyceae > Mesostigmatales > Mesostigmataceae > Mesostigma > Mesostigma viride. The sequence goes on from RPFO01000406.1 coordinate 2,089,200, forward strand.
GGATTGGAGTTAACGCCAAGCGCATTGGCGTGATCCTGATTCGGCATATCTCTGCGATTCCAGCGGCACCGGAACGAGTTCATTCCGACAAGTATCAAGAAAGTTATGGCGTTCCGACTTCCCGGTCGCGCGCGAGCGCGAGCCGGCTGTTCTTCTAAGTCGGACGTGAATATTTGCCGACGACATATGGGTCGACAGTAATTCCTGGCTGACAGGAATTAGGTGCTGTACCTACGACGGTATTGGATTAATACGTCGTACGCAGGAAATAGGAACCTTAACCTGTGGTCTGGTACCGCAGGCTTAGTCCTGGACTTCTAGGTGCAGATGCAATAGTCACTGTGGACTGTGCTCTGTGGTCATTGTGCCTGTATGGCAGACCTACTGTATAGGAGTTGAGCGCTGTACAGGTAGTGAATACTGTACCGGGGGTGTTATTACTGAGCAGGCCTCCTAGGCTGCTCAGGACTAGCAAGCACAGTGCACAAGTATATAAACAATAGGCCAGTGCCGAATGGGCATCTCTTGCGAGCCCGCCTCACGTGTTGTGCCTTGACTTGGCAAGCGCGTGTACAAGCCTCAAGTGTGTGAGCGCTGTAACATTATCCGATTTTAACAAAGCTCCGTTTCCAACCATATCACACATTGCTGCATTGCAACCATATCCTTCACATTGCGTGTGATAAGAACGTTAACTCAATGCCTCGCCATCGGCATCGCCTGACCCTAAACGCGCCTGCTCCGCCGACAAAACAGGAGGGCCACGCTTCTCTGAACCGCGCTTT